>JAPKLY010000165.1:207998-238183 GCA_026898435.1 Prunella vulgaris | reverse complement strand
AGGGTGTATTTGCTTTATAAAATAAAATGATTTATGTGTCCAAAATATGCATGTGGATGTATATTTTTTATGGATAAATAATTATATCTTTAAAGCAAATACACACTAAAAAATATTACTCGAGTCGGACCAAATATTTAAAGTTTAAGTTTACTCAAGTATTTAACAAGTGAGCTCAATTTGATAATATTGATGAGTAGAAAATATCATTTGACATGATTTGCAAATGACTTTCACAAACTTAACCAAATTTTAAGAATTTTTTTTACTATCGAACAAAATGAATCGTGCTTATACAGACTCGTTAGTGAATTGTATATTTTATGAGTTCGAGCTAATGTTATTTATCAATATAAACTAGCCGAATTCAGGCCTTAACTAGTCGAGTTGAATCAATTTGTTCGTTTTTTTAGGGCTCCTTTGGTAGCCCCGATAAGGGCATGAAAATAATTTTATCTGTCCTTTTCCTTTGTTTGGTAGGTTGAATTTTTTTTTTCAGCCCCCCTGAAAATGGCCGGCCCATTTAAATTTATCGTGCTTTTCACTGTAGCTCTTCACACAATGGGTCGGCCCTCACACCCCCGATACATTTTCTGCCGTTTTATCAAGACTTATATTTTGTTTCTCTCTCCATCGTGTCTCGTATAAGCTAGGGTTTTCTTTCTTCAACATTATTTCGCCTCCTCCATTTTTCCTCTGCGCGAAGTCGACAAACCCAACTCAAATCGAATTGATACCCTACCATCTATTCTCATGTTCACCCAAATATGAAACCCTATTCCAGATTTTGAAGACGGCAAGAACAACGAACCACGACGCACCTGTGTGAAGAACGACGGCGAAGAACGACGAACGACGGCGAAGAAGAACGACGCGACGGCACTGTGTGAAGAACGTTTTGGTATTTCTTCATTTCGTCGGCCTTAAAATCAGTGAGGTTGTTTTTTCCCCATTTTCGATTTCCGTTTCTAAATTTGTATTATATAATGTATAGTGATGAATTTCCCCAAATTTTTACAGCAAGAGTTGAACTTTAGCCTCCCTAAACTCATCCCACGAGATCGATCCGTTATATTCGAGGCTTTCCAGTGGTATTGACTCCATTATTCAAAACCCTAGCTCTGCTACTTGATTCATTACCATTTTAATTTAGTAGTATTGTGTTTAATTTGAATGCTTTTGATAAATGTTCTCAAAATTAATTATTTTGCCCAGCCTCTGTTTGAAAATCTAGTATGAATTGAATATTTTATACTTGTGTTGTTTGCATTATGGTATTTGCTCTTATACTGCGTATGAAGTACACTTCAACCTTGCATACATGTCATATATTGATTTCGGTTAGATGTGCATAATAAATTACAAATAGGACTTCTCAAATTTTGGAAAAATCACATCCATCTTGTGGATTGATCACTGTTGTCATTGTATACATGCATTTAATTAGTTTTCAATCATCTTATGTGCAATAGATTTGTGTATTTTAGAGTTATAATTGTTTCATAAATATTGTGTTATGGTATATTGATGTGTACTTTGTGTGTGTACTTTGATTTGTTTTGTGTCTGTGATCTTGAGGAATCTGTCTGATATACAGTGGCATTTGTGTATGCATTTATGTTGTCAGTGTTGTGGGCTGATCATATGTTGTTACTTGTCTCAGGTTTAATACAATGTTGTCGAATCGCATGCGAAGACTATGTGTTATTTTTGTAGTTATTGAAGAGATTTTACTGCAAAAAAATATTTTTTCAGTAAATTTACACTTAATTCATAAAGCAAATAGGAGGGTAAGGCGTCGCCTTCAATATGCACAGCCCTATACTATGATAGATTGGATTCCAGCTCAACAACTTTATATGCATAGATTGTTTTCCCTAAATGAGTCAGATTGTGTAACGAACCTTAGAATGTCTAGGAACAGTTTTGCGCATCTATGTTTAATAATGAGGGAATTGGGTGGGTTAGTGGATCATAAGTATGTAACCGTTGAAGAACAGGTTGCAATGTTTTTATCTATTGTGGGCCACCACGAAAAAAATGGTGTTGTAAAATTACATTTCCAGAGGTCTGGCCAAACAGTTTCATACTATCTTCATCAAGTACTCAAAGCAGTGTTGAAATTGCACACTATTTTTTTAGTTACACCCACCCCTGTTCCCGACAACTCGACTAATCCAAGATGGAAGTGGTTCAAGGTAAAAAAAAAACTGGAATTAATATATCATATTATATGTTAATTAAATATTTTGATAGGCTGTTTATTATTATTGCTTGGTTTTATTGGGTAGGGTTGTCTTGGTGCATTAGATGGAACATACATAGATGTGCACGTTCCACATTCTGATAAACCTCGATTTAGAACAAGAAATGGTGGCATCTCAACTAATGTTTTAGGAGTGTGTGATCATGATATGAGGTTCGTGTATGTCCTTCCTGGTTGGGAAGGATCGGCAGCCGACTGTAGAATACTACGAAATGCGATTGTAAGACCACATGGCCTTAAAGTTCCGAAGGGTAACTATGCATTTATTTCATACTACAGTTAAATTAGATAAGAATCAACTCTATTATAAAAATTAATTTCTGCCATTTTAATTATTTTAGGATGTTTCTACCTTTGTGATAATGGCAACGCGAACAGTGAGGGTTTCCTTGTCCCATACAGAGGTCATAGGTATCATCTAAAAGATTGGGGTCCGTCTTCACAAAGACCTAGAAATCATCAAGAGCACTTCAACATGAGGCACACTAGAGCTCGCAACATTATAGAACGTGCATTCGGTGTAGTTAAGATGCGATTTGAGATACTTAGGAGTGCTTCGTACTACCCTCTGAAAACTCAAATTAGGCTAATTATGGTTTGCTTTTTGCTACATAACTATATTCGTTCTATGATGCCAGTAGACCCTGTTGAAGAAGACTTTGATAGACTGCATAATAGGGAGGAATTACTTGTCGGTGACAATGTTGAGGTGATTGATGGTGTTGAGAGTACTCCTGAATGGACCAATTTCTGGGAACAGTTGTCTATTTCGTTGTTTAACGAATATCGGTCTCGTACTTAGGTTGAGTAGATTGGGATTATTTGTGTAAAATTTTATGAACTATGTTATGATTTGAATTATTTGTAATTTATGTAAGATTGATGTGCTTGCTACGGTAATTTGAATTGTGTGCTGGTAATATCTATGTTCATAGTTATTCTATGGAAATTGTTTGTTCAAATGTTAACAGCTATTTATGTTGCATAACTAGTGAATGGTTTCATTTTGTTAGTCTGTCATATTTCATCACTTTGATTGTTATTCAATGTAGCATTCAAGTATCAGTCAAACAACTGGTCCAGACATCGCACTTCCGTGTAGTTGTGGAAATGGGTACATGATACGAAGACGCGCCGGGATAAGTTCTACGTTCCCTGACCGGGAATACGTAATTTGTCCAAAAAGGTTCAATCACAAGGGCTATTTCTACTGGTGTGATGAAATTCCGTTCAAATATATTTCGCCTCGTGGGGAGGTGATGGACACATCTGAAATTGCTTCTCTTACTACTGCGTCCTCGCAATGTTGGTCCAATTACATTAGAAATGAGCCCGTACACCGTCGACCCGCACAACAAAATCAACCACATGAAATTGAGTCTACAATTGTGGTCAATGACAATGTGTATCTCACCCCTGTAATGATGTGGTCTTTCATTTGCCTTGTCATCATATTCTTATGTATTGTGATTGTAATGTTGAGTGTGTTGTTGGTGAAGGCCTCATGATAAACTATGAGAAGATGGTGTAATTCTTGTGTTGGTTACTTTTTGTTTTGGTCAAAGACACTGTTGCTATGTAATAATAGGTAATAGCCATGTACATCTTTAAGGGCCCTCTCTATTTTGGTGTAATTCATCACGCATGTATGTAATATCATATCAAGGGTCTAAATCTTTTCTTTCTACCAGCTTTTACTTTAGTCAGTATCATACCATCTTGTGAACTAGAGAATATATTCGGCCACTTTGTCCTTTAGTAGGTATTTGTACTCATTTGTTATTTGCATAATCCTCTTCTATAAAAACAAATCAGGGTAACGTACTACACTCACAACTATCAATATGGCACCACACAAAATTCCCCAACAAGCAGAAATCTTGTGGACTGGTGTTTGGACAAAAGAAATGGAACAATGCTTCCTCAATGCCTTGATAATGCAAAAGTTTCAAGGTAATTGGGACGGGCCAGATGCACTCAACTGTCATGCAATTTCCATGGCCATTGCATGTGTTAATGATGTGTTCTCTAAGTCCTTCAACTTTGAAGATGCAAAAATACAAGTGGGGTATCTAATCCAAAGATATTACACTTTCAAGAAGTGCAAACAGGAAGATGGAGTCACATGGGATCCTCAGACGAACAAATTAAAAGCAGGCAAGGCAGAATGGAAGAAAATGATAAAGATCATTTTATATATATACAAAGTTATCAATTACTTAACCAATTTACTATTTTGCCACAATTAAAAGTATATTGAATTTTTCCTATTTTGTCATTCATGTGTAAGGCCGACGGAATTGCCATGGCCTATGTTCGGGAAGGAGAGCCATTTTTTGCCACAATGGAGATGTTGTTCATACCAAATGATGCGCACGTTGATACACCATTTCCATATCACCAAGATGATATGATTGATCTCAGCGATTCAACACATATTCCTCAGATTGCCTCTAATGAAAATCCTGTTGCGAATGTCATCGTTATTACAGACACGGATGATGAAGATGAAGTTTGTTCACCTGATGTTCCACTCCGACGACGGATTGGTAGAAGGCTATTCAATGAGCCATCACGATCATTCACACCACCCCCTCCTGTCACTGACGATACTTCAAATATCTCTAATTCACGACCACCTATTCCACCCCGGAATGCTTTACCACCGAGGCCAGCATCGAGCTGGAATTCATGGAATGATGGGGGCAGCTCTTCTTCGTCATCTAGCCCGTACAAGTGGTTCTCTCTGTCTCGTAGGAATGAAAAATGAAAGAGTATGGTCCTCTATTGCTTGTTGGTCTGCTTCACCACCTTCGGTTGCATATTTCCTACTTATTTTGGTGTGTTATTGTAGGAAGTGTACGCCCTATTTAATTGTTAACTTTAGTATGTGTGTATTTTGCTTGTAGTATAATGTTATCAATTTAAGTTGTGTTTCTTAAAATATTTGGCAAAATATAAGGTCCACATCTGGATTTAATCAATACAAAACACTACATAACTAGTGATAAATATAGGCCAAAATATTTGCATTATGTTTACATAATGAGAGTGCCAATTTTAAAAGCCCAAAAGTGTCAGTCACAACCACCATTACAAATTCAAACCCAAAACAATGATGCAAGTACTGATGCCCAAGCAACTACTGATGCCCAAGGAACAATTCTGTTGCATAACTCATTCGAAACTCATAGCATCTACTGGGATCAATACAATCAATTGACATCCCAAATCTGATGCACTCGAACATCTTCAGACACATAATCCCACAATCCGAATAGTTGGTCTGTTGCGGAGTGCTTTCATAATACTCCACGTCCCAAGCCTTCTTCTTCGATCCTCCAGTCGGGTAAACATTCCCCTCAGCACATAACATGGGCAAAATCCCTGCCAACTTACGGAATTGGGCAACCTGCCTTTTTGAGGGTCTGCCACTTTGCATTGTGTCGTAGACAATTATCTTTTTATCGGGGATTCGTATCTGGAATAGTACCCAGTGCTGCCCGAACATGCACGCGATGCCGAACACAGACTCAGCCTTGGACCATGGTAACCCAAAACTTCTTGGTAATCTTCCAGTTACATATTTGAAAATGGTACTTGCATTGTTTTCCCACGACCAACTGCTACCACCCTTCCTTGCCTCACTCCAATGCTGACTCATAAGTAGGATCTACAAATTCACCATGGGGTTGTTACATGTCAAGTGGAATAATTTAAACTTATTAATAAAATATATATATATATATATATATATATATATATATATATATATATATATATGTAAAGCATACCCAGAATGGTGATTCAACAAATGTGAGCCCTTGAACATGAATATTGTGTGCATCAAATTTGTTTCCTTTCTCCATGATGAAGTGCATACATGCATCAATGTGCTGAGAAAAAGGTGTACAAGTTATTATTTCTATTAAAAACTAGACTGACAAAGGGATTGTTACTCGTCACCAAGCCACCCTCCGGGTATACTAATGTGGTTAACCAGGATGCCGTAACCGTAGAAATAATCCCAACATGTGGCTTAATCTTCATCCCGCTATATTGATTGGTCTTCCACCAATTATAGAATGCATCAACTTTAACATTAGGCAGTGTATCTTCCAGAGGGTCATAAAATTGAGGTTGCTTAATGCACATTAGCTCCTTACATATGGGCTGCTCTTCCTGCTCTTCATTGGAATTGTATTCCCTCGTTGCCTCTTGGTCTGCATCACCACCACCCATCTCCTCAGATGCAAAACTCATATCCTTATCTACACCCCCCATATCCTCAGCTACACCACCCCCCATATCCTCAGCTACACCACCCATTTCCTCATCTACACAACCATAATCTGTTGATTTTGAACAACTAGCAGGTGTTGGTTGTTCAGGTACCTGGCCCCCATCTATGTCTGCCTTCTCATTAGATTGCTCAGTCTTAGTAGTTCCTTGTTGGTCTTCAACTTGATTTGTGTCTTCTTGATCTTCATCTTCATCCACATTGTTGTCTTTATCCTCATCATGAGCTTCTTCTCCTTTTCCCACAGTGTTGTCTTGGTCTTCATCACTGCCTTCTTCAACTTCATCCACATTTCTCTTCTTGGGAGTGTGAACAGTTTCTTGAGATACAGAGGGATGATGCTCACCAATTTTGTCTACCTTTGTCAACAATATCCCCAACAAATTTTCAAGTCTGTCTTGTTTTTTATTGATTCTATCAAACTGCTTTTTCACATATGCTCTCCAAACTCCCTCATCCTGTAGGCTCTCCCCTGTGTCTCTATTCTCAGAAGTTTTGTTTTTGTCAGACGTATTGGAAACACTAGATCTTTTTCGCTTTCGAGATGGTTGTGACGTAGATGGAACATCTTCAGTTTTTGCAAGATCCTCCAGAAACTGGACAACACTTTGATAATAAGTTGTGCTCAACTCTTGCCTTGTTGGAGATAATGACTCCCTCACAACCATCTATAATGAAGAAAAAAATAACAGTTACCATTATAATTAATAAACATTCTAAATTTACATTATGAGTGTGTTAGTAAGTATGCTTACTTGTTCAGCACTTCGGTCGCCGGCTTTCAATATTGGGAAGCAGTTTGTTGTAAGATCTTTGAATCTTATAACTCCGTTTGATGTCCACAACAACATACGAGGCAATACAACTCTGGGTCTAGGAGTAACAACTGTAGCACACATCTTGGCAACTCTAGGCATCGTTTCATATGCCCATACTTGAAGGGCAAACCCAAACCCATAGACATCAATATGAACTATGGGATCAGTCTTCTTTTTAGGCAAGTTTCTAGCCTTGATCACAGCTACACAGTCTTCTATGCAGGACCGGAACTCCTTCACTAGAAAGTCATATGCAACACGTCCCCACGGGTATTTGTTAAAGTCTTGAAGAGAGTCAACAAGATGAATGTACTGGACTTCAATCTTCTTGCTTGTATGGCCTCGTACTAGAAGAGTCTCGTACAATGCCCACAGTAAAGCCAACTTCAGGCTAAGGTCTGTCTTGCCTTTGTCCTTCGCATTGAGAAATGCATTTTCAACATCCTGAACACATAAAACTCTTTTTCCCTTGAAGATGTTCTTGTGTAACCTTGAATCCGGATGAATTGGCCCTTTGTTTCCAAAATGAAGACCAGTTATTAGTGCAAAATCCGTTGGTCCAAATTCGGTTTTTTTCCTGTTTATGTGGAACTGAAGCTTATCACGGACTCTAACCTTGGACTGATTAAACAAAAGGTGAAGGTAGAGCTGCCCTTGGAATTGCAAATTGAACTCCACAAATTGTCCGAAGCATGATTCCTTAAACCTTTGTCTATTCCCATGATCCAGTCTGTCCATTATTCTTGTGAATATGGTAAGGTCGACGCGAGAACTAATTCGGGCTGAAAAGTATTCATCTACGGAGACTAGAGCTATCTACATATTGCAAAAGCCAAACAAAAAACATGATGATCAAAAACTCATTCCTACAAAAAACCTATCACAAACTGAAATACCCAAATTCACAAACTGAAATATCCCAAATTCACAAATTGAAATATCCAAATTAAAAAACTGAAATATCCCCAATTCACAAACTAAAATATCCAAATTCAAAAAATAGAAATTCAGAACACGATTGCCCAAAATGCCCAAGTTTATAGCCTTAAAAAAATATGTAATATGCACAACAAGATTCACAACACGAATGCCCAAAGAGAAATACCATAGCAAAGAGAAATAGCAAACAAAATAATTGTACTCACAAATAGAAAAACCCTAAACACTATAAACATTACCAAATCAAAATATCCACAACGCCATTGCCCGAAAGTACAACACAAATGCCCAACAAAAGATGTTCACAAACATTCGTACCATTACATACCTTCAACACCTAATACCGCGTCTTCAATTGAGATTATTTCTGGGAAAGGGTCGTCGCCGTCGGGGGGGTATTCGCCGTTGAGAAGTTGCGTCTGAAACCCCTAATTTTGGCATTTGAAAGACCTAATTTTGTTTAGGGGGAAAATGGTTGAGGGCGGGAATTAGCTTATCAAGTTGGGCGGGCTATCACTTGGGAGTATTTGTCGGCAATGATGAATATATTATTTAAAATCTGTACAATGATGAATATAAGTATAACAAATTAATGAACATATTTAAAAAAAAAAAAAAACCTGTACAATGATGAATATATATATAACAAATTAATGAACATATTTAAAAAAAAATTGTACAATGATGAAGAGAAATAGCAAACAAATTAATTATTTTTATAATGAATATAACCTTATATATTTGAAAATGAATATAACCTTATTTAAAGAAAATGAAAATATGGTGTTGCACCAATGGGCCCATTTTCAATGTGACCTCCAGTGATAAGTCTAACTTATGTCAATGTGTATTGTCCAATCAAATAGTAGGGTGTTGTATTGTCCATATCAAATAGTTACTCACTACTATCAATATGATTGCAGAAAATTTCATTCTATATAAGCTTGCCAATTGATGAGTAAGTAAAACCTACCACTTGAGAAAAGAAAAGGCAAAAATGCCCCGTAGGTTTAAGATAAGGGTGGACAGTTCTTATACGAGAATAGTTGGGATGCCGAATTGGATAAATCATTCGTTCAAGCTTTGTGTATGGAACTGTATCATGGCAACTATCGCGTTCATGGGGACAACAAGAACGCGATCGAGAGAGCACGTGATGCTGTAAATTTGAAGTGTCAAAAGATGTTCAACTACAAATACTACTGGCTCCAAGAGAAGAAGCTTCGTAGACGACATCGTGTTTTCTCATGGCTACTCACTCTCCCTGCTGTTCGCTTCAATGAGTCAACTAACTGTACGCACTGTAATCCCAATACTTGGGATTATGTAGTTGAGGTGAGGTGACAATACATTTTATATGTACTAATATATATGATGCTACATTTTCATTGAAGTATTTCTCATCTAAAATAGATGGAACAATTTGCTCAAGCTTAAGCCGTGTATGGCGATCCTTGCTGGGATGAACTGCAAATCCTGTTTCATGATCCTTCTACACCTCGTCCATCAGATCAAGGAACACCTTCTCCATCTGGACAACCCAAACGTTGTGAAGATGGTCACTCCGCACATGATGATGAGATCATTGACATCGCTGTCCTACATTGTATGCGTGTTTGTATTGTGTTTTGTTGCGTGTTGTAGAATAAGTAGGACATGAAGTGATATGTATTTGTGCGATGAACCTCGATCTACCCTCTAAACTTGGTTAATTAGAAATCAGCTCTTGTTTTGTGTTTATAACACTTTCAAATTCGTTAAACTACTACTTTAATATAAACATAATAAATAAATGTTCAAGTGATTGGTAAAATTTAAAAAATAATCTGCATAGGCAATTGTGTGGGATACAGTGTGGGCAAACTCACTTATATTGGAAAAACTATTCCAGTAGGCCATACCATAGTTATCAACAGTAGAAATTACACTACAATGCATTTATTTGTGCTTATTATATAACATATATATCCATGGTAATTTACTACAAATCACATACACACATATCTTGTACAGAGAAATGTATATAATGCATAATACTACTACATTACTTGAGGAACATTAAATTAGAGTAATTTACACCATTGAGCTAAAAAATACCAAATGTCAGAGTACTTAGTCGTCTTGCAGGACATTTTGATACACACACATTACAAAATATTCACCACAAATAAGTAGTTCAGCGTAGTGAAGGATTTATATATAACAAGAAGGTGTTGACCACAAAAAAGGTACCAACCATCAACAGCCACCTACATCTTCAGCTGTCTAGACAGGAGACGAACCACATATCGTGATCGACTGTCATCAGACATCCCCATGAACACATCGAGACAGTCAGGATTCTTTCCAAATATATGGGCAACATCAACCTTATCATCCTCTCTTAGACCGGGGATTGAATCCAAGATAGTGAACAACTGTCTTCTTGGATTTGGATTTGCATGTTGTGTTTCTGCGTCTTTTGGGTCTTCTAGTACACGAACCAGGTTCTCAATGCGACAATCAGCTGACTTGTTCATTTCCCCAAGAATATTGTACAGTTTTTCATCAACAACAGTGTCACCAGCAACTCTCTTCTTTCCCAAAAGCCTGGTAGAAGTACCTCTATCAATAGGAGGTGCCTCACTTGTGACCTCCATATCGGCAGGTGCACCTTCACGTTCCACATCAGAGGGTCCATTCATCGGCTCAACCAGCTCTTCAGTTTCAAATACGTTAACAGCTTCCTTAACATCTTCAGCAGTTCCACCATTAGTCCTATCCCTCCCAAAGATTTCATTCCATGCCTCTAACAACGGCCAAACTTTATACCTCATATTCGATGCATTGGGATCAGCCTTCATAACGAATTAAAAAATTAAATTACACACATTAAACAAAAAGTGCACAAGGGTTTTAATACAGCTCACAAAACTATGCATGTGTTATCACAACACTATCACAATACATGTCAAAGTACTATCATCACATTTGGTTCAACATAATGTTAAATTGATAATTATTAATAGAAATAAGTTAATAGATGTTGGGAGACTTCAGTAACTAAAGACAATCAACGAACTTAGGATTGATGCCAGTAAATGTTACATCTTAAAGCAACTCAGAAAGTCAAACAACGACCCAATCAACTAATTACCAGTTCGTAGTATTTATTCATATACAACATCAAGCCCTTGAACATTCCACTCCAATCATAACAAAGCAGTAAAAATATGAGTTTTCATTGCAATTAGCATCCCTAATGAACAAACTTACATTAAACAAAATTAGATAAAATTGCAGAATACATGTATAAAAAAACAAGCAAACCAAACCAAACATTACATTGTACAGAGAAATTGTAGCCATTCGGTGCCAGAAAAATACCTTAACAATGAGTTCCCACGCATCATTGTGGCAATCAATCTGTCCAGTTTGGTAGTTGAAGCCTATTCCAGAGTTGTCCCTAAGCATCGTGAGGAGGGATACTTGAGCTTTCTTCCAAATAGTAATCCTCGAGTTTATGTGAGGATCTGCCTTAATGTCGGTACCCGGCAATCTTTCGTGCATCCCTGCTTCCAACTTCTGTAAGTAGCCTGGCTTAAAACCGTTCTCACTCCTCCAACCTTTGGCCACGAGCTCTTTCATCAAATCAGCAAGAACAACCTCTTCGACGGGAGTCTAGTCTCGTCGGTTTTTTTTGGGTTTTTTCCCACTGACAAAAGAGCTACTACCACCGCTCTCAAAAGATTTCTCCATCTTCCATGATAATATTGAAAAAGAAAAAAACATAACTCAGAATTTCGAAAAAGACGATGGACAATTTTGGAAAACAACTGGAAAAGGACGATGGAGAAACTGGAAAAGGACGATGAAGAAATTGGAAAAAGAAATACCTGAACGATCGATGTGTGATGGCTGACGGTGATGAAGATGATTTCGCCGTCAATCGCCTGGAGAATAGCCAAAGCCCTAAGCGAGAAACCCCTACATCTTGTTCGAACAAAATTGTGCTTTATATTTGGTTAAATATTGTACAAACTTTTTTCACCTATCAAACAAAAGAAATTATATTATACTTTGTTTTAAATGCTATCAAATGGGTGAAATTATTTCATGGGTATTTTTTCACTACTACCAAACAACATATAATATTCTCTATAACTCCTACCAAACAAAAGAAAAGAACCTTTTCAGGGGTTTGAGGTGAAAAGCTGTAATGTGCCATTTTCTACCCTATAAGTTTAATGGGCTACCAAAGGAGGCCTTAGTAGATATAAATCTACAATCCTTTTGATGATAATGTCGTGGTGCATAAAAACCCTTAAACTATCCATTTGTATTTCGAAAGACATTCAAACTATTTGTTTATTTTAAAAAGTTTTTAAACTATGAATTTTTATTTTATTAGGTCCATGAACTATTCTTTTTATTTTAAAAAGCCCTTAAGTATATATTTTTTTTCATAAAATTATTTTTGATAATTCTTGAGGGATGTATTTTTTGTTGAAATTCGATTTTAATAACATTAAAATTGGTCGATTTGTAAATTTTATGAAAAATATTAAACTGATTTAGCAAAATTAGTGAATTTTTGTTACTAGTGACCTCATTAAATAAAAATTAATTGTTTAAGAGTTCTTTTATAATTAGAAATAGTTATAGGATCTTTGAAACAAGGGTTGATAGTTTAGTGCCTTTTGATATATCTATACATATATAAAAGCAGCAGTATCTGGCCAAATTTTAAGTTTATATATGGCCGAGTGAACACTCATGCGCTCTACTGTGAAATAGCGCATGAGACACTGCACTTCATATGCTACATAATTCAAAATAAAATATTATTCTATTGACAGCTGTAACTTGCAGAAGTTTAAGTAACTCATAAAATTAATTTATTGTTTGTTCTAAAAAGTCGTGCAGCATTCACGCATGCTCATAGATTTCGAAAACAGTGACTTTTGATTTACCCTTTATGTAATATAAATAGGTAGTTTTGGGTTGCTTATTATTGAACTGTATTTCTTCCCATATTGTCTTCAACATTTTCATTTTTTAACAGTTCATTTTATGTATTTGTCCAATATATTAGATTTACAATGACATTTTGATTTTTCTCATAGCAAGTCAGTGGATAAATGACGCCCCAATTTCAGAATAATGGAGATAGTTGATTGGGAATTGATTCCATGAAGCGAAAATGATTTTTTGCGCAAAGGTAAGAGAGGGAAAATAAACTGTAATATTGAAAAAAATAACCACTTAGCTTATAATAAGTGATCTTGCACAATTGCTGTATTTTTTCTCGATGAGTCTCGGTGTTATCAGCTTTTGAGATGACATATGCTTTGTTTTCATATTTTTGACCATTGTTGCAATTCTTGCTGCAAATTAGGTAGAATAAGGCTTGATTTTAAAGGATTTTAGCCGACATTGGATGACGTGATTGATAGAGAAGAGCGAGACACATGATTTTGGATTAGGTTTGGAGCGTTCGTATTGTCAAATTCAATGATACTTTATCGGTGAAATACTTTAGCCCAAAAAATATCATGGGCATGTATAAATTTTGGCCTAGATTATATGAATCCACTCTTATGTACAGTACACACACCCTATATACTTATTAAGATTAAATATAGAAGAATTATAAAAAAATGCCCTCACACTCTTCTCCTTTTAAACTCACATGCACCCACTCCTTAATTTTAAAAAAAAAATCGTCGTGCTAAAAAAAACAATTTTAAAAGAAAAGCAAAAAATTGAAAGTTACCACAAATATTAACTATTAATTCACTTTTTTTATAAAAGTGTTGCAAAAAATATTAAAAATAAAAAATAGTTTCAAAAAACACTTCTTTTTTTTACATTTTCAAAAGTAAAAAATCGGATAAAGTAAAAGCTAATTTTCGATAATTTTTTTTAAAATAAGATAAGAATTTTAAAAAAATGAAAACTATACAAAATTTCACAAAAATATAACCGATTTTTTTTTAAAAAAGAATACAAAAAAAAAGAGATTTAATTGGAAAATTAGAAGGTGGGGGAGTAGTTTGTAGAAGAAGTTAGAAAAAAGAGGGTAGAGAAGGAAAAGAAAATGTCAAATCGTGAGGGAGGAGAGGTGAGAGGGAGAAAAAAGAGGAGAATAAATGTGGAGTTAGGTTTTTTTAAAAATGAGTAAAAATGAGAATTTGTGTAGGTGTGCTAATTTTATGATGTGCGTACTCAATTAATTATAAATAAAAGTTAAAAGTGGATGCATATAAACTGCGACCATAAATTTTGTAGTTTGTTTTTATAGGACCAAGATTAGTGGTTTGGCTAACTTCAATTTAATTTTTTTTATTTTATATTGTAAATAATATCTTAATCTTTTCTTTTATATATTTAACGAATAAACACCTTCTCAATTATAATGACTTTGACAGTATACCTCCAAAAATTACCTTTAAATATAAATTTAATAAAAAATTTGTATAATTAAAATAATTTTTTAACACAATACTATAAATTTTAAAATGTTGGATATCCTGTTTTGAATTGTAGTATTCTATAACTAATTATACCATAGTCAAATTATAAGTAAAAATTTATAATTATAAGTATACAAGAAATCATTATTTGTAATATAAAAAATAATGTATAAAATACATTGTACAAATTATAACCATGCATCACATTGGTGAAAATATTAGTTATGCCTAATAATGCTAGTTTGTTTTGATGGATTAGGAGGGATTGAATTTTTATCCTATTTATCTTATGTTTGGTTCATGTAAAACTTATGACAAAAATTTATCACGTAGTATCACATGAAAATAAATACCAACTGCCCTATAGAAAAAGGAAGATTATACATCAATCATATCCACTAAAATAATATTGTTACCAAAATATCGGGCTTCATGTGAGGATTCATGTGGTTGTAGGGGTATCCCCGAAAGTCAGATAACAAACAATATTCAATGAATAAATAATATATGAACAATAACAATGAGGGAGAAACTCTACCTTAAATATGACTTTGAGTACTTCCTTAAGAGCCCCCTAGTGCGTATGTGTATTATTGCATGAATTTCATACTTTAATAATGAAGGAGAGACCCTCTACTTATAGTGGGACAACCATCAAAGACAGAAATGACCTAATTGCCCACTATTTTTGTACCTATTATAATTAAGAACAACAAAACCCTGAACTATTATATTATAGGAATCTGACTCATTTGAGGATAAACCCAAGTTCTGGTAAACCCTGGTTCGGAGGCCCGAAACCATATTGTTTTGGTCACAACAAATAATAAGTGTAGATTTTATAAAAATGGTTCATGATAAACTTATAATGAAATTGTTTTAAAGTATCAAATATTTGGTCAAGTGTATCAAAATATATATCAGAAGTATCAAAAAATGAGGTCAATAATATCTATAACAATTATAACATGATATCATCGATTCAAAATTTTTATGCTCCTGATAAAATGTTTGATACTTTAAAACTGGTTTATGATAAGTTTATTATGAAATTATTGTGATTCATAAGTTTACCAAATAATAGTTATAATAACCAGGCTGTTATAAATCATAAGAAACCTTTATAATTAATTAATTTAAAATTATTGATATGTTAAATAAAATAGACGAAAATTAGAAAGCAAAAGGCAATGGGTGTTTTCTTTTTCTTCTACAATTTTTGAAAGGACTCTGTAAATTACAATTACAAGTGAGGGAAGTAGACTTGTCCAAAGGAAGAAAAGGGGAAGATTTTGTCCATTTGAATAAACGGCCGACTGTGTGGCTACCTGCTACAATCAACTGCTATTAGAGGGATTAGGGCTCCGAATTCATCGCTCACACATCGACAGAGGTATTTTTCACCTTCTTCTACACAATTTACTCGCACATCTCTTAGATGATGTATTCTTCATTTTCACTTTGTGGCAGGGAAGACATTGACATACATGGGCGTGATTGAGTTGCTCTGCAAGACTTCAGCGCTTTGTGTAGAGAGACCGGAACTCAGTCCCAGTTGTAATTCGTTCCAGGGGAAGCTGAGACGTCGCAGAATTACATTTATGACCCCGCCGGCCTCTTCCTCCTCCTCTGCCGCAGCACCGGTGAAAGAGGATAGCCATGAAAAAAGCGGCAATTCATTGACTGGGGCTTCGTTTATTCGACCCCATCTTCTTAAATTGTCTCCCTATCAGCCTATTCTTCCTTTCGAGGTAATTTCTTCACCGGACTCCATTTTGTCGTTGTTTAAATTCTACGATAATAGTCAATGTGCTGTTGCGTCTTACATCGAGAGTAGTGTCCAACTTCGGCGATGGAAACTTCTTGGTCATTTTGTTGAAATGTGCTCTACGTATTTCCAGAAGTGCTTCCTCTTTTGGTTCTCTAACGAGGGAAGGCAATTGCTTCTATTGGATTATCATGGTTTACCAAGTTTTCTCCTCTAAATGTTCGTGCTATATGTATAGGTATTGTCTACTCGTCTTGGTAGGAAGCCTGAGGACATTATCAAACTAGATGCAAATGAAAATCCATATGGCCCCCCTCCAGAGGTATACCTTACATTTCATAGGGTCTTCTTTATGTTGATATGATCCCGATTTTACTACCAAACTACTAGTTTCTTGTAGGTATTTGAAGCCTTGGGTTCCATAAGATTCCCTTATATTTACCCTGATCCTGAAAGCCGTAGATTGCGAGCTGCACTTGCTGAAGATTCTGGTCTTGAAGCTAATCATATTCTTGTTGGTTGTGGTGCAGATGAACTTATCGATTTGATCATGAGGTTTTCAGCACAGTCCTTTGCAGAGTCCCTTTTTTTCTTTTTTGAGTTTCAGTTTTTGTTTGTCTGATTGGGTTTTTTTTTTTTTTTTTGATCCTCCAGATGCGTGCTAGAACCTGGTGATAAAATTCTGGACTGCCCTCCTACTTTTACAATGTATGAGTTTGATGCAGCTGTTAATGGGGCACTTGTTATTAAGGGTAAGTCTCTGCTTCTTTTGTTTCTACTCCAGTGGTCTGACTCCACCTCAACTTCTCAGTTTGTGTGTGGATTCTTCTATTGCTCATGCAACACACTTTCTCTCTCAAACCCCACCAACGCCACCCATCTACATGTTCTAGATCGAGTTACTTTTAAGTTACATGTCCTGCCTGCTAACATAATTAAACGAAAAAAAACAGCTTTGTGGCAAGGAACTGATGAAGAGAGTGTACTATTAAGCTTTCCATATGTTTCTTATTATATTGCTTACAACATTTATGATTCTAAGTCCCTCCCTTTTTACAATGAGCTTCTCTTGTTTGGCAGTTCCTCGGAAGCCTGATTTCTCGTTGGATGTGAATAGAATATTTGAAGTTGTTGAGCAGGAGAAACCGAAGTGTATATTCCTGACCTCACCTAATAATCCAGATGGGAGGTAGTTTTGATTCGGGCTCCACCTCTTTTTTTTTTTGATATTAATACCCTCCCATTGAGTCATTGGGACCAGCACAATGAGCCATATGTCTTTGCTGTAGAGAACCCCTTTTATTTGTTGCTACACAAGCAAGAATTTAGAGAAAAAGGACTTCGACGAATTGATAAGATTTGTAAACAGGTTCACTGAAGTCTTCAAAATAATGAATACTGGAACTTGACACTGGAAATTTAAGCAAAACCAAACTTAACCAAAATGCAGAAATTCTATGAATCAATCAGATACATTGATGTTTGCAATTTCTACAACCTCTGTGATCAATGAAGTTTGACACGTTTTACGCTTCTCAATACAAATTTGCAATTATGTTGCTTACCTACTGTATTGTGATTGTTTGAACTGCATATTTTACGCATTGACTTTGGACTCCTCTTTCATGTTCTTGCTATGTATAACTTCTTTCTTTTTGGTTTGGCAGCATTATTGATGATGAAATCCTTTCAAAAATACTTGGGCTGCCAGTATTGGTTGTGTTGGATGAAGCATATATTGAATTTGCGGGAATCGAGTCTAAGATGAAATGGGTGAAGAAGTATGAGAATCTAATTGTGCTTCGGACATTTAGCAAAAGAGCTGGTATTGTCCTCAACTAATTTACAGAATCCATAATTCAATTGCGAGCTTCCAAAGCTATATAATAATATTCATGCTTGAGCTTGGTGTTGTACGTAGTTATAATATACCTCATAAAATTGCCGGTGAATAAGCCCCCCCACCCCACCCCACCCCACCCACACACACACACAATCAGTATATGTCATGGTGAATTTCTAAAATCCTAATTTATTTACATAATAAGAATTAAGTTGTCCCTGTAAATATACAATATATCCCTAATTGACATGCATTTATTTTACTATGATGTGCACATGTGTTGTATCTCGATCACAAGTTCACAACATAAGTTGTCAGCTTGCTGAGTTTGGAAACTCTGTGGACTGCTCTCTTTACCTTCAGGGATAGAGTCCTGGTTGATGCCAAATTAAACCTAAACTGGTGCTAACGCACTCTGGTAAAGACTGAGTTTGTCGGCTGAAATAAGTCTACCTTACTGTTTAATTAAAAGGTCTGAGGCTGTGAGGCAATGATATTTCTATTTGCTGGTAAAACCTATCTTGAGTTCGGTATGAGTATATTATGAATTTGACTGATGTTTGCAATTAATATGGTGGTGGTGCAGCTTTAGCGGGGCTTCGAGTTGGATACGGAGCATTTCCTTTGAGCATTATCGAATATCTATGGAGGGCTAAGCAGCCATATAATGTGTCTGTTGCTGCTGAAATTGCAGCGTGTGCTGCATTAGAGAATCCTGCCTATCTAGAGGTACCAGGATCAATCTCTCAAAACACATATTTACACACATTTAAGATGCTAGCGCTCATTAAATCTTTGATTTACGCAGAAAGTGAAAGTAGCTTTGGTGCAAGAGCGGGAGAGACTATTCGAGCTTCTGAAAGCAGTACCATTTCTCAATCCTTATCCAAGTTACTCTAATTTCATTCTCTGTGAGGTTACATCTGGAAGGGATGCTAAGAAGTTAAAGGTATATTTGTTTTTTTTTTTTCCCAAAAGAATCTCCATTTCTCTACTATGTTAAAATAGAAATCATGTTCATTCATCTAATTGTCACTGGATATATCATCTTCTACTTTACAAATATCCAATAAAGAGGACTGTAGCTATAGGCAAATTCTACCATGTTGTAAGACTATTCCTGCAGGGTCCCACATCAAAATATTCAATAAAACATATTGTCATTTCTAAACCTCATCTCTAACTCATATTTTCCACAGGAAGATCTGGCTAAAATGGGAGTGATGATCCGTCACTACAGTAACAAAGAATTAGCTGGTTACGTGCGCGTGTCCGTGGGCAAGCCGGAGCATACAGATGCTCTAATGAAGGGTCTCAGACAACTCTACTAATCCTGCAAGATGTTGAGCAATACATGTAAAACATGAAACCTGTTCAACTAAGAGAACTCAGGTTGCCTCTCATTCTTTTTTGTCAAAAATTTCAGGACAACTTTTCGATTTCCTAATAATGAAATTTCGTTTTCCTTTCACTCCCTCCATTACTTGAAGGGGACAGTGTCCAAATTGTTGCTGCCCATTGTCTCAATTTCTGCTCTGCTTTCAATAATTGTTTTATGGCCCAAGTTATTAACACTAGTCATTTTGGGAAATACACTATTCTTAGAAATGTTCGGCATTTTTTTTATTTTATTTTGAGATTTTTACAAATTTTCGGCAAAAAAATTTTGAACACTTTTTCATTTTTGTACTGTGTTCGGAAAAAAATGAAAAAAAAATGAAAAAATTTAGAAAAAAACTGCCGAACAAAGGGAGGTGTATTTCCTAAACACCCCCCTCTTTTTAATTACTTCACCCTTTTTTTACTTCACCAACTTAATTTTTCAGTCCACTCTCTTTAATGTTCCAAAAATACACATACGACTTATAATTAAAAAATTAATTAATTACTTCACCCCCACCATTTTCATTCAAAACACAAACCTCAAACAAATACACACAAACCTTTTCATATCAGTTTCTTACCGCCGGAGAAGGGAGTTGACGCCGGAGAAGCATAAACAAAGACACACAAACCAAATTTTCGGCCAAAATGATTGAGAATTAAATTAAAAATTGGCAGCTGTAATTACTACCATGAACTCTTATCCACCCACATCTCAACTACCACTCACACATCAAATCTTATCCACAATGAAACCACACTTGCTGCAATTACTACACCGGAAATGGCCGCTGCCCACAGCACAACTCACTCACCGGAGTTTGAAGCCACAGCCCGCAAAGAAGAAGACCCAATCAGTTCTTGCTGCAAATCGAAGTCCGTCGCCGGAGATGCCGCATCAATGGAAGAAGCCGCCGGAATTGCGGAAAGCCCAAAGTCGAAGCCCTCTTTGATAAATCCATTTCACCGGAAAGAATGGAAGCATCGTCTGTCACTGTTCAGAGCCTACCACCGGAAATCTAAAATCCCAGCCGCCAATCGAACCGCTGCCCCTGTATTCAAAAAAAATTCATGAACAAATCCACTTTGTTCGCAAATATTAACCGAACATAGCATTAATGTTCGAAAAAAAAATCGCCGCCCCTGTATTCGAAAAAATTTCATGAACAAATCCACTTTGTCCGTAAATATTAACCGAACATAGCATCAATGTTCGGAAAAAAATCGAACAATGTGCATATGTTCGAAAAAAAAATTCGAACAATGTGCGTATGTTCCACAGACCAGATTCGAACAATTTATCACATGTATTTTGATAAATGATAATCTTTTCATTAGACAATCAGTGCAAAATTCTTAATTACTTTTTACTTTTTAAATTAAACTTGTTTTTTTATATCATCAGAAGTTATAATTAACAAACTAATAAAATTGATAAAATTTTGATTAAATAATATAAAAGAAAGTTGTATTTGTTATTTTACAAAAAAAATACTCCTCAGTCCAGGAACTACTTTCATAGTAGTTTTGGGCATGCGAACAAAAAAAAAGTATGTGAGTGTAAAATTAAATAATAAAATAAGAAAAAGTGTATTTTATTAACTTTTGTGAGTGTAAAAAGTTTCATTTTTAGGTGTGTGAAAAAAGAGTTGGGACGTCCAAATAAGGAAAGTGTGAAAGTAGTTTTGGGACGGAGGGAGTATAATATATCTTTATTAAAAAATTATGCATGTTTACAAAAATTAATAAAGTACACTTTTTTTATTTAAGATCACACTCATTCATTCTTTTTCTTTTAGCGTGTGATCTAATATTTTAAAAATGGATATGCACCAAATAAAATTAGCACATCATCTTGTAATAAATATGTTTAAGTAAAGGCCTAGGTTATATGCACCCACAAATGTTTGGAGTACACACATTTAAATATAATTTTTATTGTAATAATTAATAAAATGACAAATATATCCCTCATAACTTTATAAATGTGGTAGACCCACCTTCTTGCAAGAAAACCGAAAAAAAAAATACAAACATAAAGCAGTTTTTAAGGACGGACTTCTATGACATCCTTGAAGCTTCAACCTCTTGTACTTTTGGAACTAAAAAAATCAATCTTTCATCGCTGATAAAAAATGGTGTGTATTTTTTGCGTTAATATGAAATTCTTTTAACAAATTGACAAATTTTTTATATATTGGCTAATATTTCTGAAAAGTATATATAGAGCTTGAAAAAATATTAAATTTAACAAAATATTTTCATCTAGTTGAGATTTTCTGAAAGTTTCAGAATGATTTGATTTTTTTTTTCTAAAATATAACCTACATTTCGGCAATAAAATTCGAAAATCACCCTAAAATTTAAAAAAAAAAATAGAAAACGTGAATTGTAGAAGAAAATCAAATTAATTTTTTTAAAGAAAGAGAAAATAAACCAACATGATTTGAAGTAGTTGATCAAAGGATAAAGAAGTGTGAGAAGGGAAAAAAATAAATATAAAAAATTGTAAACAGTTGAGTTAATTAAAAAAACGAAAAAAAAGGAGAAAGGGGTCGGGAGTAAAAGGGAACCTGCAATGAAAAAATGAGAGGGGGGGAGAGAGAGGTTGGAGGCTGATGTGAAATGAAAAAAAAAAATAGAATTAGGGATAAAAATGATACTCCCACCGTCCTAGGGGTATTTGCACCCTTGAATTGACATACGATTTACTCTTTGCAGTCTTGTTCTCTTCCACGGATTTTCAGCGGCCAGACATGGCTGCCTCCGCCACCTCAACCGCCGCCTCCTCCCACGCCGGCGCCGCCCACATCTGTGCGCTACGTTAGACACAGTCGCAGCCTCGCCTCCGCGCTGCCACACGCGACGCACCCCCTGCCGTCCACGGCCACGCCACGTTGTCAACTGAAGGTATAATTGAATGTGATTATATGGTTTCAAAATTATTTTTTGCAAGTGTGGGCTCAACATTTGGTGCAAACGATTTGCGATTTTGTGACTAAAAATTAGGCGTCCATGTGAATGGACAAAAAATAACAAAATTAGATTTGGATACGAGGGTTTACTGGCCAGCAAAAACATCCACCAATTATATAATTGCTGCTGCTTTTATATATTTATAAATTAAAATTGCTCGGGGAGCTTATTTGCAATTTATAAAAGGTTTGCAAGGAGGGGCTTCGAAAGAATCAAATTTTTAACCCAGACCCCTGGGTGCCATCACGCCAGACACTAGCGGCCCACACTGGCGATCCCCAGTCCAGCGCCGCCGCCTGGACGCGACACGAAACGAAACGTCTCAAAGCCGGTCTATTACGTTACGTATCGCATCGCCTCGCCCCAGGCATGCGCGAACGACGCAGTGTACCGCTGCGGTCGACGCCGCGTACGCCGTCGAGAGATGGCCGTCGAACGGCCGAAACCCAGCGCTGCTGCCACCGGTGCAAGGAGCAACGATTGCCCAGCAATCGCGACTCGATGCAATCGTGGGTGTCCGGGGAGGAGCGCTCGCCTAGCGAGCCTTCGATTCCGGCACAGGTGACATCGCGCTGTTACTAGATCGCATTGCGCTGTAACTTATTGGGAAGAGTGTGGCGCTGTTACCAGTATACACAAAAACCGTCGATGATTTCGTCGGTAATTTCCCGATTCGAAACAGTTTGGGACGGCACATCCAATGTTTAGGTTTCAAAAACAATTACAGCGGTACGTTTTGGTTTTGGTTTAAAAATTTTCCAAAAGTTAATCAAAACTATCGTTTCAATACTCTGATTTCAAAAATCAAATTGGCAGATATGAGCAACCCTTTTGTGTATTTTTACTTCTTGTCTCTTTTCAAGAACTTAATTAGTTTTGGCCCAGGCTAAACGCACTCACTGTTGTTGGTATGAAACAGAGCATGTAATAATTAGCAACAAATGGTGTTTACTCGGTCAAAAGAAAGGACACAACTTACAAGTCCATGTAGGGAAACAAAACATATCTATTTTTACCAGGTGTAATTTTTTATGTTCCTAATTGGCCAAACATTTTCAGATCCATGGAGGACATGCAGAGCAAATGGCGAAAAAGACTTTTCATATCTATAGGTTAGAATAAGGACTAAGTAACAAATGCAATTTAATTAGTTTGTATTTATTTTTTCTCTTTACTTTTTAAAATTCAAGTTAAAAAAAAAATGCATAATTTTTTTTTCCAAAACTTATGTCATATTTGACAAAAATAATTAAAAGTTTTAATGGGTGTACTGTTTTAATTTGAGAGCATTATCATGTGTATATTTTCAAATTAAAACAAATGTGGTGCATATAATCTAGGCTGATTCTCTCTCAATTTGTTTTTGGGCTTCCGGTTTAGGTCCAATTATATAATATGCATCCACTTGATAGTACACATATAAGATATTTACATTACATTTTAAATCAGTAGTCTATATATTTTTTGTATTTGTTATTCTCTTTTCTCTTCTAAATTCTGGTAAAAATAAAAAAAATGCAAAAATTTTGTTCGAATTTTAATGAGTTATGCACATTTTAAGTATTATTTGATAAAAAGTAATTTTTTGTACTATTTATAAAAAAAATATTCAGCTTTTCTTCTACTCCCTCCGTCCCCCCTCCCAGGGGTATTTGCATCCTGAGATGGCACACGGCTTAAGAAAAATGTATTTTTTAAATAAAGTAGTGGTATATGGGTAAATGTGCGGAAAATTTTGTGAGTACATGCAAATCGATGTTTTTCTTTTAAGTAGTGTGCAAATTGATTTGGACAACCCAAAATAGAATGTGTGCAAATTGGTTAAGGACGGAGGGAGTACGTATCTGATCATTTCTTAAGTTTTATTATTTTAAGAATCTATTTTCCCCCTTTATTAACAACCATCGAATTTTTTTCTAAAATTGAGTGGGTGTTTTTTTCTTTTTGAAGAAAAACCGTGAGGACATATTTGTCATTTTATATATTTTTTAAAATGATAATATTTTAAAGTGTGCGTACTGTCAATAAAAGTGGGTACATATATTCTGAGTCATATATAATAAGAGTGGGTACATATATTCTGAGTCGTATATAATAGGCCCAAATTGGCGGTAAAAATTTGAAACACTAAGGTAGTGTTTGTTTACGTCTTGAGGTGGATGGAGCACATCCGGATGGAGAAAAAAAATGGATGAGGCAAATCCTGTGAATAGTAAATTTGTGTTTGGTTTGAATTGGATGTGGTAGGGGTGGATGAAACTTTATGTCAAATCAATATTTTTTGGAGATGATGATGTATTATTTTATTATTGTTAGTTAGTGAAGTAATGATTGAATGATTGTATATTAATTATATTTTGTTGTAATACATAAATTTTTTTTTAAAAAATAACCTTGATAATTAATAATTTTTTCAGATAAATTATGTATATATAATAAAAAATATTTTCAATTCTAAATCACAAATAATTACTAATAGTAGAGGTCTGTTATACTCCAAGATAATAATCTTAAATGAAATTTAAATATATTTATAATATTAATTAATTACATATATATAGTCTATATATATTAATAATTAATATATATATATAATAGGATATTATAATATGTAAAAAAAAATTTAAAATTAATTCTTATTTTATATTAATTGATATAAATTAAATAAAAATATATATGATATATGTGAAAAAGAGATAAATAAAATGTATTTATATGTAAGTTAAAATTGATGTGATTGGTATTGAATTATGTGAAATAGGTTTGTAGATGTATAATAGGGAGTCAATGTGTATTTTGGATGAGATGAGATGTGCAAGTCCGAAAAATGGGTGGGATGGGGAAAAATCCATCCCCCATCCGGATGGGGCCATCCGTAAACAAACACACCCTAATCTATTACATAATGTTAGTATCCTAATACATCTGTTATAAGGAGTAAAATAAAAAACCATTATTTTGTAGAACTTGTTAACTACGAGTCCGTTTAACATTTTTCCCCAAATAGCCCAATAATTTTCAAGTGCCTAATATAGTAAAAGTAAAAAATTTAAATAAAAAAAAAGAACAAAAAATACAAAAAGATAACTAAAACACATCATCTTGAGTTCCTTTTAATTTAATGTGTTTGGCTCTACGCCACATATTCCCTTCGATCCACATGTTCATTTTATTCTTCTGCTCGTCAGTGATACCAAACTGACGTGGAGCCAAATACGATGTGTAACAAACATTCCTCATTCTTGAAAATCAAAAAAATTGAAAGAAATATTTCCATGTTTCTTGCATAGTGGACTAGAACTTGTTCCGTGCTAGAATATGGATGCCATATGGCATCATCCTGTATTAAAACTTAACATTATTTTGTATTTTGTTAAATAAAATTAATGATTAAATTAGTAACTTAAAGCAGAAGTCTGCATGAATTTGACCAAGCTTCGGATTGGCAAAAGTACTTTTTAGGTACTTGTGAATTTCACTTGACCAATCATCTACCAGCGGCCACTTTGCTGAAGCAAAATCATCAGAAATCCCAAAGCGCCGTCGAATATTTTTCACACGAAGCAATATGAAGATCTAAAAGAAATAAAAATAAATACTTAGTAATTGAAACTAAAACAAATATAAAAATATTTAGTAATTGAAACAACTAACAGTTAAAGTGAGCATTGATCCATCCATTCTTGCAGGACTCCGCTCTGGTTTCGTTGAAATTTTCTTGTAATTTAGAATAGCGGGGTGAATTCCCGCCAACAAGACCTCACCCAAGAAAAATCCTTAATCTTATGGATATCTTGAAGAAATACCCTATAAAAAGCTTTCACAGCAATTCTAGTTGCATTAGGCACAACTAGGCTTCCTAAAATGTACAATACTGTAGCCCTAGTTCTAATACTTAAGTCATTTCGACTTGATGTATCAATCTCTCTAAGGGTGCTCAACCTAAAGCCTATTTTTTCTTCAAAAACATTAAAATTAGAAAAAAAATATGTGTACAAATGTCAGGGACATGACATTCAAACCCAATGAGGGGTTGACCCGTGATTGGCAACTCCCAAATATAAAAAATATCTTCTAAACTAATATACAATTCAACATCATTTGGTAATTTAAAACAATAAGAATTTTGATCATAACGATCTACCATATATTGTATTAAACCAATACTCAAGTTGAGATTTGGAAGTTTGGATAAGATAAGCATATTTCTAAAAGTCCTTGAAAGGCAGTGGCTTTGAGAATATATTTGTCTTATCCAAGCTTCCAAAGCTCAACTTGAGTATTGATTTAATACATTATATGGTAGATTGTTATGATCCAAATTCTCATTGTTTTAAATTAGCAAATTATGCTGAGTTGTATATTAGTTTAGAAGACGTTTTTTATATTTGAGAATTGTCAATCACAGACCAACACCTCGTTGGGTTTGAATGTCATTTCCCAGACATTTGTATATATATATTTTTCCTAATATTAATGTTTTTGAAGAAAAAAAGGGGGGCTTTAAGTTGAGCACCCTTAGAGAGATTGCTACATCAACTCGAAATGACATGAGTATTAGGACTAGGGCAATCGTATTGTATATTTTAGGAAGTGTAGTTGTGCCTAATGCAACTAGAGTTGCTGTGAATGCTTTTAATGGAGTCTTTCTTCTAGATATCCATAAGATTAATGATTTTGGTTGAGGTGAGGTCTTATTGGCGGGAACTCACTCCACTATTCTAAAATACAAGAAAATTTTATCGAACCCAGAGCGGAGTCCTGCAGAAATCGGTGGATCAATGTTCATTTTAACTATAAGCTGTTTTAATTACTAAGTATTTTTGTGTTTGTTTTAGTTTCAATTACTAAGTATTTATTTTTATTTCTTTTAGATCTTTATATTATTCGTGTGAAAAATATACGACGGCAATTTGAGATTTTTGATGATTTTGCTTCAACAAAGTGGCCGCTGGTAGATGATTGGTCGAATGAAATTTACAAATACTTAAAAAGTATTTTTGTCAACCCGAAATTTGATCAAATTCAAGCAGACTTCTGCACTTGTACTGCTGTAAGACTACTTTTATTATTAATTTTATGTAAAATAATGTTACGTTTTAATACAGGATGATGTCATATGGCGTTCGTATTCTAGCACAGAATAAGTTTCAGCCCACTATGCAAGAAACATGGAAATGTTTCTTACAATTTTTTTGATGTTCAAGAATGATGAATATTTGTTACGTACAATGAATCCTGTTACGCACAATGTATTTGGATTCATGCCAGTTTGGTATTACTGACGAGGAGAAGAATAAAATGAACATGTGGATCAAAGGGAATGTGTGGCGTCGAGCTAAACACATTAAATTAAAATGAACTCAAGGTAATGTGTTTTAGTTATCTTTTTTATTCAAATTTAAATTCTTTACTTTTACTATATTAGGCAATGGAGAAAAGGATTACTGGGCTATTTGGGGAAAAAAAAAGTTAAAAGGATAAGTAGTTAACAAGTTCTATACAGTAATGATTTTTGTCTCTACTCTAGGCTAGATAACATATGTATTAGGATAATATTATTTATGACTCAGGATATATGCACCCACTTTTAATTTTAGTCCGCACACTTTAAAATATTATCATTTAAAAAATATATAATATGTCATCATGACTTTTTCTCAAAAAAATAACCACCTACTCATATTTAAGAAAAAAATTTGATGGTTTTTATTAAAGGGGGAAAATAGATTCTTAAAATAATAAAACTTAAGAAATGATTAGATACGTAGAAGAAAAGCTGAATATTTTTTTATAAATAATTCAAAAAATTACTTTTTATCAAATAATACTTAAAAATGGGCATACCTCAAATAATACGTAGAAAGACTTGAAAAAATTGTGTTAAGGTACCGAATATCAAAATCATAAAAGATGGTGTCTTTATATATAATTAAATGGTGATATTCGGTACCATTAACACAGTTTTTTCAAGTCCTTCTTGAATATGGTGAAAAACATTTTTTTCCAAAGTATTTCTCATTCAAAAAATATTTTTTAATATAATTTTTTTTTTATATATGTAATATATGATGTGGAAAAAAAATAAAATATAAAAAAGTTATTTAATACGTGTATGCTAGCGTGACAACATTTCACGTGCTCCGGCGAGACACGTTATCAGTTGCTGGTCGGAAAAAAAAATTGTATCGAGTTGAAAATTTTTAAAAGGTTGAAATTTTTATATAGAATTAATCAAAAAAGTATTTCACATGTGTACGCCAGCGTGACAATATTTCACGCGTTCAGGCGAGACACGTAATCAGTTGCTGGCCGGAAAAAAAATGTGTATCGAGTTGAAAATTTTTAAAAGGTTGAGATTTTTTACAATAATCGTGAAGTTCAAGATTAAATTGAAAGTGAGTAGAAGATGGTGTATTTACATAGATTTTTTTTTTTTTTACCAGAATCTAGACAAGAAAAGAGAGTAACAAATGCAAAAAATGTATATACTATTAATGTGTACTATCAACTAAGTGGATGCATATTATATAATTGGGCCTAAATTGAAAGCCCAAAAACAAATTGAGAGAATCAGCCCAGATATAAGCACCACTTTTGTTGGAATTTGGAAGTGTACAATATGATAATGCTCCCAAATTAAAATTAGTACACCCATTAAAATTTTTAATTATTTTCATCAAATATGACGTAATTTATGCATTTTTTATTTAACCTGAATTTTAAAAACTAAGGAGAAAAAAATGTCCACAAAAAATGTACTGACTACTGATTTAAGAATGTTCTTAAATATCTTGTGTGTGTATTATCAACTAAGTGGGTGCATATGAACATTACAAAATGTGCTTGTTACTTGTCACCAATCGTGGGTGCATTTAGGCTGGGCCAAACTAATTAAATTTGCATCATTTACCTAGTGCATCTTAATCTAAACCTATAAAGAGAAAAAAGAAAGTTGTACAAATAATTAAATTAAATAGCAGTACATATACAAATAAATTAAAGAGAGAAAAATAATATATTTATAAAATTTTGTTCTCATCTCACGCTACTAAAGATCATCTATTTCAATTTGGGAATAACTTTTATACCAGTAATAAAAAAAAAGGTGTTGAGATAAAAAGGGATACATCTGCTTTGAACTTTGAAGACTCTATTATGAAAGTCTTTTTCGCCATTTCATCCAAAGTCCTCTGCTCTGCATGTCCTCTATAGATCTGAAAATGTTTGGCCAATTAGAAATATTTATATTTATTAAAATAGGTAATGACCCAGGTATTGAATGTAAAATAGTTGAAAGTTTTTAGTTTTATTATTATTTTTCAATTGTTATAAATTTAAAAATAAATTAAATAATATGTGTTACTATTAGAGTAAGTGTCTGTTTTCAACCTCTACTAAAAGTGTAGAATCACTTATTTTTTGAAAAAATAAGTG
>JAPKLY010000165.1:107816-202998 GCA_026898435.1 Prunella vulgaris | reverse complement strand
CTGCCGGCGGAGCAGTTGAAGAGGTCGCCGATCCTGAGGTCCCTTAGACCGAGCTCGCCCTTCCGACCCCCACTTCCATTTTGTAGTCTTTTGTTTTTGTTTAAGTAGATGCAGCTCGTCGGGCACGTGCAGCTCGCCCAGAAGAAGCTTTTTGTAGTTCAAAGACGGCTAGCTAGTCGGCCTTTGTGGCTAGCAACACTTCGAACACTTAGGAATTTTCAAGTATTTTTTCCTTGAAAATTTGCTAAGTGTCTTTTGAGTAGAAACCGAACATTTTTTGTCTAACTCTTCGCACTTCATTTTTTCGCTTTTACGTTATAATTTTTTAAATAGCTCGTTCTTGTTTATTTTTTTGGTACATAATTAATCGTCTTATTCTACTTTGAGAAGCGAATCGTCCGTTTTACGTCACTTACGACTACAAATTGTACCTTTATTTTGAGAGTGCATATTCTTCGTCCTACACCACTTAGGGCCGCGAATTGTTCGTCTTAGACCACTTAGGGTAGTGAACTGCACTTCGATTAATTCACGTTGGGCCATTGGGTTTCATGAACCTTGCCTTAGACGTTTTTCGTTTTTTTTGCGAATTTTTCTAACTTATAGCAGTAGGTGCTTAGCAACCCTTTAAGAAGGGTACCTTCGCGACCTTGGGCACTTTGGCCTTTGCCTTCGAGCTATTTAATTACAACGCTTGGGATCTTGGTCCTTGCGCACTACGGGTTTTTGAGCACTTGGGCGAGCTCCCTTGAGCACTGGGCGACCTGGTGCAACTCGCCTGGTTAGAGAACTGCACAGGTCCAAACACTTGGGAATTTTTTCTGAATTTCTCTGACTTTACAAATTTTCTGACTTTTTATAGCAACGTAATTTACATCGGTTGCCATCGACATTTCTGATGTAAACCTTTGACTAATCTATTACAGGATTCTTGTCTATTGGTAGAACTTTTTTATATGCGCCGCGCTCCAGGTGTATGACGAAGCTTTGCCTTCTGCGTCTTCTAGATCATAAGTGCCGTTTGGCCAGGCTGTGGTGACCCGGAACGGTCCTTCCCAGTTTGAACCGAATACACCTGGTGGGGCCATCAATTTTTTTTTTCAACACTAGGTCTCCGACCTTGAATTTTCGGTCTCGGACCTGAGAGTTGTAATACTTTTCTGCACTACGCTTATAGGTGGCGTTCTTCATTTCTGACAAAGCTCTGGTCTCTTCGATCAGATCATTCTCCACTGCCAGGGCTTCGTCATTCCTTTCTTCATCATATCCCACCACTTTCCAAGTCTTGTTCTGGACTTCGACCGGGACCACGGCTTCAGTCCTGAAAGCTAGGGCAAAAGGAGCCTCTCCGGTGCTGGCCCTATAGGAAGTTCTATAAGACCATAAGACCTTCGGGAGCTCGTCTGCCCAGCTCCCCTTCTTCTCCTCGAGGCAGAGCTTCAATATGTGTTTCAGGATTTTGGGAGTTGAGTAGTGCTTCTTGATGTTCCATGAATTGCAGAAGTCCCTCAACTTCTGTCAGTCGAACTGCCTTCCATTATCAGTGATGACCGACTGTGGGAGTCCAAATCTGCAGATTAGGTTCTTCCATATGAAGCCGATCATCCTTTCTTGAGTTATTGTTGTGAGAGCTTCGGCCTCAGCCCACTTAGTGTAGTAGTCTACTGCTACAACATCAAACTTTACACCGCCTCTACCAGGTGGAAATGGGCCGATCAAGTCGATTCCCCATTTTGCTAAAGGTCATGGGCTGAAAACCGACTTCAGCTGGTTGGCTGGGGAGTGGATATTAGGTGTGAAAAGTTGGCACCTTCGAGCGAAGCTGATGGCATCTTTGCGAATAGTGGGCCAGTAGTAGCCTTGCCTGATCGTCTTGTATGTCAATGCTTGCCCCCCAGCGTGACTCCCACAAATCCCTTCGTGGATTTTTTCTAACACTTTGGACCCCTGCTTCTTAGTTAGGCACTTGAGCAGGGGTAGAGAGAATCCATGTTTGTAGAGTTGGCCATCCAGCAGCGTATATCTGGCAGCTTGCTTTACTAACCGGCTAGCTTCCCAGGTGTCCATGGGGGTCGTTCCGTCCGTTAAATATTTTTGGATTGGAGTGTATCAATCTTCACCATCTTCCCTGTCCACCTGCCCCCCGCTCGAGGTTTGATTTATCTTGTAATCGGACGTCGAGGGGTTTTTCAATGTGGTGATTACAACCTCCGTGAATTCGGCTTCGCCATTGCTAGTAGCTAGCCGGGCTAGAGTATCTGCTTGTGTGTTTTCTAGCGTCGGTATCTGATTGATGTAAACCTGTGTAAACATCGAGATCAGATGCGCGGCTACCTTTTGGTAGGTTATCATCTGTTGGTCTTTTACTTCATACTCCCCCAGACTTGGGATATTATTAGCTGGAAATCTCCCGAAAACTTGAAGATTGGTTGCCCCCACAGCTAATGATAGCCTAAGTCCCGCTATCAACGCTTCATACTCCGCCTCGTTGTTGGTTGCTCGAAAGTCGAACCGGATTGCGGAGGTGAAGACTTGTCTGTCCGGGCTGATCAGGACCACGCCGGCACCTGCTGCTACGCTGGTTGATGATCCGTCAACGTAGAGATGCCACGGAGCTACACGCCCCCTCGTCGGATCTTGTGGGAAAGTTAGCTCGACAATGAAGTCGGCAAATGCTTGTCCCTTGATCGCTGTTCGGGGTTCGTAAGTTATACCGTATTGGCTGATCTCTAGTGAACATTTCAGCAGGCATCCGGCGGTGTCTGGGCGCTGTAGTATCTGACGTAGTGGGAACGTTGTCAGCACCTCTACCGGGTGGTCAAAGAAGTAAGGCCTCAATTTTCTAACACTCATCACCAGTGCATAAGCCAGCTTCTCTGTTGGAGTGTACCGCAACTCAGCTTCGTGCAAGACTTAGCTGACGTTGTACACTGGTAGGTGTGTTTTTGCCTCTTCTCGGACCAGGACGGAGCTGATGGCTACCTCCGACGCGGCTAGGTATAGGTACAGCTTCTCTCCAGGTATCGGCTTTGACAGGACATGTGTATCTGCCAGGTATGTTTTGATGTCTTCGAAGGCTCTTTGGCATTCACTTGTCCACACGAAGTGGTTTTTAAGGTGGAGCTTGTTGGCTTTGGCCGCCTCTTTGTACCTCCGTGTGTTTGCCTTAATCGCCTCGAAGAACGGACAATTTCGGTCGCCGGACCTGGAGATGAATCTGTTCAGGGCTGTCATGCACCCAGTCAGTCTTTCAATTTTCTGGACGGAATTGGGTATACCCATCTCGATTATACATTGGACCTGTGTCGGGTTTACCTCAATCCCGCGCTGGCTAACCAGGTGCCCCGGGAACTTTCCGGAGTGTACACCGAAGCTGGTCTTCTTGGGGTTTAACTTCATGTTGTAGTGGCATAATATGTCAAAAGTCTGCTTTAGGTGGTCCAAGTGGTCTTCCTTTCTCAGACTCTTGACAACTATGTCATCCACGTACACCTCCATGGATTCGTCAATGTGTTGGTTAAACATTTTATTCACCAATCTTTGGTAGGTGGCTCCGGCGTTTATAAGTCCGAACGGCATCCTTTCCCAACAATACATGTTTTTGTTGGTGTAGAACGCTGTGTGTTCCTGGTCATCTGGGTGCAGAGCTATCTGGTGATAGCCCGCAAAAGCATCCATGAGTGTCATCATCTCATGGCCTGCGGTGCTATCTACCAACTGATCGATGTGGGGCAGCGGGAAGTTGTCCTTCAGACATGCTTTGTTCAAGTCCGTGAAGTCAATGCATAACCTCCACTTTCCGTTGTGTTTCTTTACCAGGACGGGATTTGTGACCCACTGTGGACACAAAGCCTCCTTGATCAGCTTGTTGTCTAACAACTTCTCCACCTCAACAGTTAGAGTTGCGTATTTGTCTGGTCCATACTTTCTCCGCTTTTGGCGTACGGGTCTCCTCATCGGGTCTATGTTAAGTCTGTGGCAAGCATATTCCAACGGGATCCCCGTCATGTCTTCGTGGGACCAGGCAAACACGTTCAGATTGGACATCAAGAACAGTTCCATCCTCGACCTGTACGGTTCAGGTAACTCAGAACCGATGAAAAGTTCTAAGTCCCTTTCCGGGTCCACCGGGAGTGCCGTCAATTCCTCCATGGGGGTGGCTTTTCTCTTTTGACTTTTCCACCTTGGGTCGCTGATGAACTCGTCACATTCCTCTTGTGACATCTGCGCAGGTTCGTGACCTATGCGCGGTTCGAGGTCATCGGGTTGGCTTTCAGCTCGGGCGGGTCCATCAACTGTTAGTACCTCCGGTGTTTTGTCAACTTGGGATGGTGCGGTGACCCAGGGAGTTGGATCAACGTCCATTGGTGTTGGTTCTTGACCTCCCGCAGGTCCCCCATCTTGGGCTTCATCAACCACCTCCATGGGAGCAGGTTGTTGTCCCTACACAGGTCCCGACCCTTGCGCAGGTCCCAACACTTGGGTTTCTTCCAAGTCCTCCATTGGTGTCGGTTGTGTGTCTTGCACAGGTCCTGTGCCTTGGTTGATTTTTGACAAGTCGCCTACCTCCATCATCTCAATTTCGACCGAGACGACGTCTAGGATGTTTGGCTCGTCCGTCGGAATCTGTACGTCCTCTTCGAGGATGTGGACCTGTGTAACAGACTTTTTGACCCGGCCGTCCTTGACTTGGAGTAAACACTCTCGGGCCTTTTTCTGGTCTCCTTTTATAGTTCCGGCACCTTTTGGAGTTGGGAATTTCAAACAGTAGTAGTAGGTCGAACACGCCACTTTGAATTCATTAATAAACGGGCGGTCAAGGAACCCGTTGTAGGAGGACTGTTGGTCGACAACAAGAAAATCTATGAGCCTAGTCAGTCTCCTTTCGGGATCATCAGCCAATACAAGCTGGACGCTCAACCTAACACTACCTAGGGGGACCGTTACAGCTTCTCCGAACCCCACTATCCTAGCATTGCTAGGTTCCAGATACGACTCAAAATCACCTAAGGCATCTAAGGTGGATTTGAAGAGAATGTTGGTGAATGCGCCGGTGTCCACAAGTAGCCTGTGAACTCAGACGTTCATGATGTTGGCGGTTATCACCAACGAGTCATTGTGGGGCATCAGTACCCCTTCCAGGTCCGCCGAGAAAAATGTCAGCTCGTCAGTAAGCTGTGAGACGGACTTGGGGCCGGAGCTGCCTTCTTGAACTTGGTTTATGGCCCGGATCTCGGCCTTCCTCTTTCTCTTGGATATGGAGGATCCCCCGTCCTGGAGACCTCCGGCAGCTCCGATCTCCTCCTCGAGAACCAAGAGTTCCCGGGTGGGCTCCATGTTTTGCTGAGGCTGGGGAGGTGCCCTCCGTCTGTTATGGGGACCAGGTTGGTCCGCTTCCTCATCCTCATCCTCATCGTCGGAGGTAGTCCTCCTCTCGAACCTTGGCCTCTTAGCTGGGGCCTTCTTCACGAACTCGGTCAGCTTCCCATCCTCATAAAATTTCCAGAGTTGTTTGAGGAGGTCTCGGCATTCTCTGGTAAAGTGGCCGATGGCCTGATGGTAGGCACAGAATTTGTTGGGGTTGAGCTTCGTGCGGTCCTGGCGGATCCGCCTCGGCTCCTCCAATAGGGCCTTGTCTTTAACAGCTGTAAAGACACGGTCGACGGAGACAGTGAGGACCTGGCTGAGCTTCTCCTTAAGCTCGTCCCCTTCGCCGAAGGGCTTCAAGTTCCGGGGGGCTTTGTATGCGCCCCCGGACTTCTTCCCGTTGGGTTTTTTCTCTTCGTGGGCACCAACTTCTTTGAGCAGTGCCTTCTGCATGGCCACGAACACCCTCGCCTTATGACGGAATTCGGTGTAAGTGTTGGGACATGCGAGGTGCATCTCCTTCCAGAGGTCAGTGCCCTTCTTGAGCCCGGCCATCGCTGCGACGACCTTGGTGTCCTCGCTCACCGGCTCGCCTTCCAGCAGGATTTTGTCTAACCTCTCCAGGTACTGCTGGTCGGTCTCGCCCTCGCCTTGGTGGATGTTGGCGAGTCGGTGTTTCTGGGTAAGGTAGGATCCAAACCCAGAGAAGTGGGCCAAGAATTCCCGCGAGATCTGGCCAAATAAGCAGATTGACCCCGGGGCGAGTGAAGAGAACCAGCGGTGGACTCGGTCCCCTAGGGTCAGCGGGAAGTTCCGGCATTGAGTAGAGTCAGTGGCGCCAACCGAGATCATAAAGTCTGCGTACTTGGCCAGATGGACTTTCGGGTCGGATTCGCCCTCGTACGCTGACATCACCGGGAATTGAATTTTCTTTTGGACCGGTTCGCGAAGGATGGCAGGTGCCAATGGAGATGCGGGGAGAGTGGTGGCGTCAGGTCCGCCAGACTTGGCTGCTACTTGGGCTTGCAGCATTTCGACGGCCTTTTTCAGTGAGGCCAGCTCGTCATCACGGGTCACCTCCGGCGGAGGCTGCTCAAAGGTCGTGCGTCTCACTGACGGGTTGGAATTGGCGCCCGCCATGGGGGCCCAACCTGTCGGTGGCGGGTCTTCTCAATCGTTCATGGACGGACCTGCGCGGCTGTAGGTCTGAGTCTCCCCGGTGGGACATGACTGGGGCGGCTGTTCGTTCGTTCTCTCCGCACCTGGGTCTCAGTCTGCCTTGGAGGACTTCCCTCCTTTGTGATTGGTGGGTACCAGATGCCCCGGTGTAGGCTGAATCTCTTCCGGTGTGAGGAGCGGGATCCTCTTCCACCATCTTGGCCTTGCCGGCCCTTTCCCTATGCTGGCGAGCTTATGCCGAGCTCGCCTCCTGCTCGGTGGGGAGGACACTATACTCCCCCCGGGTCTGAGTGCCCTGGGTGGGCCTGGTTTGCTCCCGGGCTTCGGCAGCTGGAGTTCGCCTGGGTTCAAGGGCGAGCTCGTCCTGTTGCCTCTGCTGCAACCTTTGTAAGGTTGCGATGGTGCGTTGGAGCTCGTCGGGGTTGTTGGCCAAGTCCCTCAGGGCGGGGGCCAAGTCCTCCTGGGTCACCACAACTCGCGGAGGTGGCGGGGTTGCGGTGCTCTTCTGGGGAGGTGGTTGTGAGGTCTCCACCACCTAGCGTGAGGTCTCCACCTCGGCCTGGTTTTGGTCACCTCCTTTGGACCTTCCGGCAGCTGCGGAGGTCTGTCATTTGGCGGCTCGAGTGTTAGCCATTTTTGGATTTCGGAGGGGATAACTTGCTGAAGGTCGCCGAGGTGGAGGGAGGTCGCCGGGATGGTGGTCGTCCAGCTTGGGTGGAGCTGTGCAAGTTTTCGTCTAGCCTCGCGTGTGACAAATTATCCGGGGTCCGGTTTATTCGTGTACACGCGTGCGTTTGAAAACTTTTTCCGGGCAGAATTTGTAAATCCGAAAATCTGGGTTTTTACCCGGAAATCTGGGTTTTTGTTCGAAGGAATGAATATGTGTATGTGTATCTTCAAGTGTCCTTGAGCTTTATCAAGAACACCTTCAAATCTTCAAACAACCCTAATTTTCTATTCTTGAAAATTTTTATTTTTCAGATTCGAGGCCCACCCTCCTTCTAGCGCCAAATTGTTGATAGAATTTCTTAATCGTTGTTCGTTATGTGGCTTTATATCGGATTAATTCTACCAAACAATAATCTTATGATTTATGTTCTTTGAGGAGATAATGTAGAGAGAGAGAGAGAGAGTTTAGAGAGAGAAAGTGTAATGTAGGAAATATATTAGAATTGTGTGAATAGTACAAGATATGCCTTATTTATAGGTGTGAGACGGCACCTTACGAGCCTATATGACTTCCGGTGTTGACGAGGATTCCTTACCCTCGTCTTGGTCCCTCACACTGCTTCCTCTGTCGTGCCTCGTCCTACTACTATGCCTTAGACTAGATGGGCCTCATTAAAAACCTCGCCGTAAACCACCCTTATGGATAAACAAGACGGAGGGAAAAAGAGCGCAACCATCGTGATCCTACAAGTTATGGGGCGAGCCCTCAGGCGAGCTTAGGGGCGAGCTCCGACGCCTTGTGCGGTTTCTGGACGCCATACGATGGCGGACCTCGGCGAGGTCCTCATGAGGGTGGAGGGATCATCGGGCGAGCTGTTTGGGCGAGCTCCATCCACGTGGGCGAGCTCCACGGAGCGAGCTTCACCCATGTGCACTTCGTGGACCCGGATAGGCCCCGGCGACCTGTCAAGGGAGGTTATTCTTATGACAGTTGTGTTAGCTCGTCATATCAATAATAGTAACACACATGTGTCCATATAGTAACACAAATAGAGAGACAAATGTGTGTTACTATCTTATAAAATATTGTTATTTTACATATATTCATTTATTTTTATAGAATAAATTAATTTTCACATAATGAATGAGCAAAATGTGTGTTACTATAAAAACAAATATTGATTATTCACAAGTATTTATTTATTTTTATATAAATAATTTTTTTTTCTATATTTAGTAATTTCTACGGTAGAAATTTCTATCTAACTGTAGTTCTTTTTAATTATTTTTAAACTTTTTCTTTGAAACATCCCTAAAATTTACAACTCCAACTCTAATATTATACTCCCTCTGTTCCATAGGAATTTGCACACTTTCCTTATTCGGACGTCCCACACAAATTTGCACACTACTAAAAAAGGAAACATTGATTTACGTGCACACTCACAAACCTATACACATATTTACCCATATACCACTACTTTATATATAAAACACATTTTCCTTAAAAAATGTGCCGTCCCGTAGGGTGCAAATTCCTACGGGACGGAGGGAGTATTTAGTATTTACACCCGCCTTAGAAAATATATGCATCTACATCACTAAAATCATCTCATATACAAAGAATACAGAGAGAGTAAAATTTCAATCTTAATCTGAAATTAAACCAATGTCAAACAAATTTTGTTATACAAATGCTGAAAGAATTGAGTGAAGAACCATTAACAATCGAATTGAATAAGTCTTGTATTTCTCAATACCTCTATAAAGATAGGTGGAGAAAAAAGAATTTGTTCACACTCAAAAAGTAAGAAAATTTTTGTGAGGCAATGAAACAAGAAATGAAGCACCAATATTCTCTTAAATTATTTTATATTGTGTTTGGATGGAGATATTTAACACGATGAATTTTAAATTTACAAATTAAATTAACTCTACTTGTTTGAGAAAAATATTAATATTTGTGAATTTCAAATTCTTAACTTTAATCCTACTCCAAATTAAAAGAATTTCAGATACTTAAAAAAAATTATATTATTCGAAAAACATGAATTCTTAAAATCTAATGCATGTATCTGCAGGTACCTCAAAGAAGATGAAGATTTGCAGGAAAGAAAAAGGTTGCGTTATTGGGATTTTTAGATAAAATTCTGGATTGCCCTCCTACTTTTACCATGTATGAGTTTGATGCAGCTGTTAATGGGGCACTTGTTATTAAGGGTAAGTCTCTGGTTTCTACTCCAGTGGTCTGACTCCACCTCAACTTCTCAATTTGTGTGTGGATTCTTCTATTGCTCATGCAACAGCAACACACTCATGTTCTAGATCGAGTTACTTTAAGTTACATGTCCTGCCAGCTAACATAATTAAACAAAAAACAGCTTTGTGGCAAGGAACTAAACTCTTAAGCCTTCCATATGTTTCTTATTATATTGCTTAAAACATTTATGATTCTGCCTTTTAACAATGAGCTTCTCTTGTTTGGCAGTTCCTCGGAAGCCTGATTTCTCATTGGATGTGAATAGAATATTTGAAGTTGTTGAGCAGGAGAAACCAAAGTGTATATTCCTGACCTCACCTAATAATCCAGATGGAAGGTAGTTTTGATTCGGGCTCCACCTCTTTTCTTGTTAGGTATTAATACCCTCTCATTGAAACCAGCACAATGAGACCCTTTTATTTGTTGCTACACAAGCAAGAATTTAGAGGAAAACTGGACTTCGACGAATTGATAAGATTTGTAAACAGGTTCACTGAAGTCTTCAAAATAATGAATACAGCAAAACCAAACGTAACCAAAATGCAGAAATTCTATGAATCAATCAGATACATTGATGTTTGCAATTTCTACAACCTCTGTGATCAATGAAGTTTGACACGTTTTACGCTTCTCAATACAAATTTGCAATTATGTTGCTGACCTACTGTATTGTGATTGTTTGAACTGCATATTTTACGCATTGACTTTGGACTCCTCTTTCATGTTCTTGCTATGTATAACTTCTTTCCTTTTGGTTTGGCAGCATTATTGATGATGAAATCCTTTCAAAAATACTTGGGCTGCCAGTATTGGTTGTGTTGGATGAAGCATATATTGAATTTGCGGGAATCGAGTCTAAGATGAAATGGGTGAAGAAGTATGAGAATCTAATTGTGCTTCGGACATTTAGCAAAAGAGCTGGTATTGTCCTCAACTAATTTACAGAATCCATAATTCAATTGCGAGCTTCCAAAGCTATATAATAATATTCATGCTTGAGCTTGGTGTTGTACGTAGTTATAATATATCTCATAAAATTGCCGGTGAATAAGCCCCCACACCCCACCCCACCCCACCCACACACACACATAATCAGTATATGTCATGGTGAATTTCTAAAATCCTAATTTATTTACATAATAAGAATTAAGTTGTCCCTGTAAATATACAATATATCCCTAATTGACATGCATTTATTTTACTATGATGTGCATATGTGTTGTATCTCGATCACAAGTTCACAACATAAGTTGTCAGCTTGCTGAGTTTGGAAACTCTGTGGACTGCTCTCTTTACCTTCAGGGATAGAGTCCTGGTTGATGCCAAATTAAACCTAAACTGGTGCTAACGTACTCTGGTATAGACTGAGTTTGTCGGCTGAAATAAGTCTACCTTACTGTTTAATTAAAAGGTCTGAGGCAATGATATTTCTATTTGCTGGTAAAACCTATCTTGAGTTCGGTATGAGTATATTATGAATTTGACTGATGTTTGCAATTAATATGGTGGTGGTGCAGCTTTAGCGGGGCTTCGAGTTGGATACGGAGCATTTCCTTTGAGCATTATCGAATATCTATGGAGGGCTAAGCAGCCATATAATGTGTCTGTTGCTGCTGAAATTGCAGCGTGTGCTGCATTAGAGAATCCTGCCTATCTAGAGGTACCAGGATCAATCTCTCAAAACACATATTTACACACATTTAAGATGATAGCGCTCATCAAATCTTTGATTTACGCTGAAAGTGAGTAGCTTTGGTGCAAGAGCGGGAGAGACTATTCGAGCTTCTGAAAGCAGTACCATTTCTCAATCCTTATCCAAGTTACTCTAATTTCATTCTCTGTGAGGTTACATCTGGAAGGGATGCTAAGAAGTTAAAGGTATGTTTGTTTTTTTTTTTTCCAAAAGAATCTCCATTTCTCTACTATGTTAAAATAGAAATCATGTTCATTCATCTCATTTTCATTGGATATATCATCTTCTACTTTAAACGGGCAAAAGTGGGAGCTAGTATGAGAGCTAAGGGGCAAACAACATCACCATTACCGTAACACGCAATTTGATGGTGTTGCTTACCTGTCAATTGATGATCGGAAAATAAAACGCCACAATTTTATCGTATCCATTTTTTAACACCCCATTAAATCTCTCACTCGCATGGCCGCTTCTGTATGGGTGTGGGGTTCACGTACTTTAACTTCCAAATATTATCGTTCAATGCCTTTGAAGAAAATCCCATCTTCTTGAATGACATTGCTGAAGGGGGAATGTATGTAATGATGGTGAAAAAAGAAAAGAGAGAGAGAAAGAAGGTGAGAAGAAGAGGAAAGAGAGGGGAAGAGAAAAGGTGGGTGTAAATAAAGAGAGGAGTTAAAATTATTGAAATAAAATTTTATAATTTGTGAGATGTGTGTATTGCAAACAAATGTGGGTGTGCATATAACATGTGTCAATAAATAAATGAGAAAGTTGGGCCAAGATTTCACTATTGGCCCATAAGACCTATATCAAAACCTAAAATTTCAGAAACCCACTTATCCACGTTGTAGTCTTGGTTCTCTTCCTCAGTCATTACGACGGATTTTCAGCGGCCAAGCATCGCTGCCTCAACCGCCGCCTCCTGCCACGCCGGCGCTACATCAGACACAGTCGCAGCCTCGCCTCCGCGCTGCCACACGCGATGCACCCCCTGCCGTACACGGCCACGCCACGCTGTCAACTGAAGGTATAATTGAAGCTGATTATAGTTTATTAGGGTTTCAAAATTATTTTTTTGCCAGTGTGGGCTCAACATTTTTTGAAAACGGTTTGCGATTTGTGACTAAAAATTGGCGTCCCTGTGAATGAATGGACAAAAGAATAACAAAATTAGATTCGGATTTAAAGATGACTGTTCACTCGCATTTGTAGGGAGCCATGATTGGAATTGATCCATTTCAACACCTCCCATATATTTCAAATGTAAATTTGGTTTCAGTGTAGAACTATGTTTTAATCAGTCATTCAGCAGGGAAAAGAACTAAACCACTTTTTCCCACATGGGGAAGAATAGGGAAACGTAAGAATCGTTAATCTTCAACAGTGATACGTCTATATAGGTATGTTTGGGCCATTTCTCAGCGCTAAATAGGCCTATTCACAAATAACACACTTACATTACTTCACTTTAATGGCGGGACGATATGGTTGCTTGATTAAACCGAACACAAAAATAAAAAAGAAAAGTTACCTGATTAGCCTCACCCATTTTTTGAAATTTTGATATGACAAGGATCATTGTTTGCCCTTAGAACACATCTATTTTCGTTGTTCCAGACTCGTCAGTGCTTAGACATTTGAAGCTCAATGCATGTGTGTCGCCCGCCCTACTACCAGAGACGCTTCATTTTCGAACTCTATCTCTGCCCTCCCTCAGCCGAACGTGGTAAGCCAAATCCGATTACAATGGGCTTATATTGTTCTGTGAGAGAGAGGCAGAGACACAATCCTGACCTATAGTTTTCTGTATTTAAGTAGGGTGAATGAGTAATCCTTTAATTTAATGTGACCCTTTGACTTCTGTTGGTTTTCATGAATTTTGCCTTTTGGTTATCCAATTGCCAATAATATTATTGTTTTGCCACGTGTGAAGTGCAAGTGGTATATGAAAAGTCAATAAATTAAACTTGATTGGTACTTTAAATTGAAAATTAATGTGGTGTGAATTTTGCCTTTTGAATTAATGCGGTTTCTTCTATTGTGAGATGGCACGTGACAGCTTCTGGGAAATTTTCTTGCTGCTGTTTTTATATATATATAGATTCTACCATGTTGTAAAACTATTCCTGGACGGTCCCACATCAAAATATTCAACAAAACATATTGTCATTTCTAAACCTCATCTCTAACTCATATTTTCCACAGGAAGATCTGGCTAAAATGGGAGTGATGATCCGTCACTACAGTAACAAAGAATTAGCTGGTTACGTGCGTGTGTCCGTGGGCAAGCCGGAGCATACAGATGCTTTAGGGTATGTTTGTTTTGGGACTAGCACGGATAGACGTAGAACTTTGCGATCACGTCTCTACACGAGTTTGGGATGTAACATTCGGATTTCACATCCCAAACTCAATCTATTAAACCTATTATTACTCCTTCCAACACAACACTCATAAAATACCTATTATTATACCTATAAAATCAATCATTATCACATTTTGATTTGACATAAAGTAACATCCTATCCTATTAAAATCCTAAAACAAACACACACTTTTACTATTCATCAAAATTTTCACATCTCAGGATTTCAAAGTCATGACTTCCCACGACCCCCTTAATCCCAAAACAAACGTACCCTTAATGAAGGGTCTCAGACAACTATACTAATCTTGCGAGATGTTGAGCAATACATGTAAAACATGAAACCTGTTCAACTAAGAGAAACTCAGGTTGGCTGTCGTTCTTTTTGTCAAAAATTTCAGGACAACTTTTCGATTTCCTAATAATGAAATTTCGTTTTCCTTTCACTCCCTTCATGACTTGAAGGGGACAGTGTCCAAATTGTTGCTGCCCATTTCTCAATTTCTGCTCTGCTTCTTATAATTGTTTTCTTTGTATAAAAAGCAGAGCCCAATTGGCCTTCTATAAACTTTTTGATCTGTGTGATTAAGGGAAACGGCCCAAAATTGGTCATAATGCGGGCTGTGGGCCCAGAACAAATCCCCAAAAAAACTGATTTTGGTCCAAAATAATGTCATTGTGACAAAAGGGGAAAGGAGAGAGAGAAAAAAAAAAAACACTTTTTGTTCAATCACTGGTACAATGAGGCGCATTCAACGGTGGCAGAGCTACTGATTAATCTCTAATCATAGCTACTTTACAAAATTATAGAAAATATATTTATGATATGACTCATATTTCACGATCAACAATTCAACATCATCAGTATGTGTTTACTTGGAAAAGTAATGTTAATTTGTGAGATTATTTATGTTAACGCTGCTTCAAAACTACGGGTTAGTTGTTTCTTTAAGGGAAAATATATTTTTTTGTCTTATAAGTTTCGATAATTTTGGTTTTCGTCCTCTTAAGTTTTGAATTTTGATTTTCGTCCTTTAACTTACCAAAAATTATAGTTTTCGTCCTCTTAAGTTTTGAATTTTGGTTTTCGTCCTTTAACTTACCAAAAATTATGATTTTCGTCCTTTAATATAAACCAAAACAAAATATTAGAACAAGTCAAATTAAAATTATAATTTTAAAAACATATCAAAATTTTATTTTTTTAAAACAAAATTAATTACGCAACTATTTAAACTTTAAAAAGTGTCCATATTTAATTTAAAGCAAAACAAAATATTTGAATTTATCAAAATTATAATTATAATTTAGATAATATGTCAAAATTATATTTTTTTTAAACAAAAATTATATAAAAATTTACCTAAAATATAGCAATAACATAGAAAAAATTATTTACGAATTTACCTAAAAAAATTATTAACAAATTTACATAAATTATTTACGGTTATATTTTGTAATTATCCTAACAAAAATTTAAAACCGTTCATATTAAATTTAAACCAAACCAAAACAAAACATTTGAAAATTTGAACATGTCAAAATTTAAAAAATTAAAAATATGTCAAAATTATAATTTTTTTAAACCAAAAATATTTACTTATTTACTTAAAATGTAGCAATAACATTTTTTTATGAATTTACCTTAATTTTTTTTGAAGAATTTACCTAAAAATATTTACTATTATATTTTTAATTATCATAACATTTTTTTTTAATTTTAAAATCATATCTGTTATACAATTTTAATTTTAAAATCATCAATATTAAACTAAAAACAAAAGAAAATTTTGAATATGTTTTAGGACGAAAACCATAATTTTTGGTAAGTTAAAGGACGAAAACCAAAATTCAAAATTTAAGAGGACGAAAACCATAATTTTTGGTAAGTTAAAGGACAAAAACCAAAATTCAAAACTTAAGAGGACGAAATCAAAGTCAACGAAACTTATAGGACAAAAAAATATGTTTTCCCTTTCTTTTAATCATATTTTAGTTTTTACTGTGATCAGGTCCGGGTGACTGTTTGCTTCATTCTTTTCACTGTATCTATTCTCGCTTTTATCTTTTGTTTGTCTCTCAAATATATTCTAAATTATTATAGAAATGACTGTTTTACTATCATTTTCACAGGTAATCACTTTAGCAGTAAAAATAGCTTCATAATACTTTTACTTCCTATTTTTTTTCTCTAACTTGTAAATAAATAAAATTGGATAGAGGGAGTATTTTTTAAGGTTGTGTATGGATAGAGTCTTTGAAATCCAAGTGATATGAAAATAAATGAATTTATAAATTTATAAATTTCAAATGATATAATTTTGCGTAAAATTTCTCAATTTGAAGTAACTACAATTTTATATTTATGAATGAAAATTTTCACTGTTAAATAAGATCCACTAACTACAATTGAGATGTCAATTTTATTGATAAAAAATGTAAAAAAAACCTTTTTATCTTGTGAATGTCCAAACTCCAAAATTAGGATTGAGGACCACTGCTTTTGTTTTGTTCCCACTTCCCTGCCAGCTTTATGGGCCGACGATAAAGTTAAATTAATTAGATGATTAACAATTAATTGCTAGTTTATTACTCTTGACTTAATTATTGTTTTTATTAATACGTCGAGCTATATATATGTATTAATATCATCTTATCCTATATGCAAAAATAGTGTCGCTATCTGCAGCCACAAATTAACTCACTATATATTTTTAATTATTTTTAAACTCTTTCTTTGAAACATCCCTAAAATTTACAACTCTAACTCTAATATAATATTTTGTATTTACACCCACCTATGCGTCTACATCACCAAAATCATCTCAAATACAAAGAATATAGAGAGAGATTAAAATTTCAATATCCAAATAATTTAAAATTAAACCAATGTCAAACAAATTTTGTTGTACAAATGCTGAAAGAATTGAGTGAAGAAACATTAACAATCGAATTGAATAAGTCTTGTATTTCTCAATACCTCAATAACTATATGAATGTATTTTACTATAAAATATATTTCCATTTTTATGTATTTTTAAATATTACTCCCCCATTACAAGATAATTTTCACACTTTTTATTTTGAGATTTTTTGTCATACCTTAAAAAAAAATTATATTCACAAAAATCAATAAAATATATTATATTTTATTATTTAATATTACACCTTTTTTTTTTTGCAGAAGATTTAACATTACACTCACATACTCAATTTTCTTAAATTTTGTTCATGATCCCTATACAAAATAAAATGAAACAGAGGCAGTAATACTTGTGATACTAAAATATAACATTAATTTAATAATAATATTATCTACATAATGAAAATAACTAAAATGATTTTGAATTGAAAAAAAAAAAAAAAGTGATTTATAATACACCTTCCCATGAAATCATGGACTAAAATTAGATTTCTTGATTTAAGATAAGTTAAAATAGTTTTGGTGAGATTGAGTAAACGGTGGGCATCAATCATACCTTGAAACTTATAAAGAAGGTGGTTGCGTATTACTTTATATAAATCTAATCAAAATCATTTGTCACATCAAAATTAAATTGTTTGTTTATCAATCATTTTTCAACCTTCAATCACCTTGGATAAAATCAAAATGTGATAAATTACCCCTCCTTAACTCATCAAACATGGAAAGAATTTTAAAAAATAAATTTATCCCATAATTAACTAACATATACTTTTTGCATCCCTTTAAACCTCTCTTTTATTCATTTTTTATATAATGAACAAAATTCATATTTTCTTAAATGAAAACTATGTCCCAACCAAGGTTTGAAATTTCGCGAAATTTCGCCGAAATTTCGGAAATTTGAGGGTACCGATATGGAAATTCACTTGAACGATTATTTTTTCAAAATTTCGGGAAATTTCTGTTACTATATCGATATCGGTCCAGGGTAATTCAAAATGTGCAGATTATCGAGAAATATCGTGGAAATTTCGGTAATTTATCGGTCAAAATTTCGGGAAATATATATATATATTTTTTCAATTCTCAATCCTCCGGACTTGGTACCATTATTGCTTAGACCAAGATGGTCTTTCTTCTTTTACATTTGAGGCTCATAGGACATCATTTTGGTATTAGCTGTGTAATATTCAATAATTATGAACAATTGTTGTATTGTTTTATATTTCTTACGTATGTTTTCTTAATATGTTTGTTGTAAGATTCTCATTTTATTGAGATTTTAAGTTCAATTAATGTATTAAGACTAGTAATAATATTGTCTAAAATTTCATGTTAAATTTCCATTATTTTAATGAAATTTCCGTGAATTTTCTATTTTTTACCGATATCGATATTTCCACCGATATATCCATAAATTTAGGGTACCGATATTTCCGTCGATACCAATATTTTCATCCTTGGTCCCAACTTCCAATATTCATAATAATTCTTACTAAGGTTAGACTTTATTAAGAATTGGCACAACTCTTCATAAGTTAGAGATGCATTTGTGTATTTTAACAAATCTTAAACAATACATTACACATTTTTTTATACTCGTTATTCTGTCAAGTTACCCCTAATCCGAAAATTCATTAATACATTGCACATGTTATAACATATTTCTTAATTTTTTTTGAAAAAAAAAAGTAAAAAAAGTTTAAAATTTGTCAAAACGAGTGTCATTTATAGTTGTAAATGCAAATAAGAAGTACCCCTGAGTACCACATGCACATTTTTTTTTATTTGAATGTCTCAATAAATTTGCACATTACTAAAAAAGAAAATATTGATTTGCGTGCACACTCAAATAACCATACACATATTTATCCATATACTATTCCTCTGTCCCACATAAATTTGTACAATTTTTTATTGAACGTCTCACACAAATTTTCACACTACTAAAAAAGAAAATATTGATTTGTGTGCACACGCACAAACATATATACATATTTACCTATATGTCGCTACTTTATATGTAAAACACATTTTTTTATAAAAAAAAAAAATTATCTTGTAGGATACAAAATTCCTACGAGACGGAGGAAATATCTCTTTATTTAAAAGACATTTTTTTAGAAAACGTAAAATCTAAGGGATATAAATTCGTGTGTAACTAAGGGAGGGAGTATCTTACCCAATAATTTAATGGCGTATTGCATGCTTTACATCTGAGATGTTTCAAAATTTTATTTGGAATTTTCTATCCCACACACTGAAGTACTGAACTGTAAAAGCTAATATTGTTGGAGAAAGATGCATCATGTATATTGTTCTTCCAATTTCCAACACAACTGCCGACAAATAAATTGCAAATTTATGGCAAGTCATTTGTCTTGTGACAGTTTTGACATTTTCTCTGTGATTTAATAAAGAAATAGTGCGTAAATAATACTCTCTTTTTTTAAAAAAAAATTAGTATGCTGGCCAAATTTATTTTCATGCCATTTATTTTATAAAGATCATCAATTTATCTTCATCTCCAACCAACCATTACTTAGGCTATGTTTTGTATCATTCTAAAAAGTTCGGATGGAGGATTTAGGAGGTGTTTGGTTGGAGAATTTTGAAGGTGTGTAATTAATGGTAATCAAAGTCATATTGTGTGTTTGGAATAACTCTATTATGACATTAATTCCAAAAAAACTAAATAATCAAACATAGTTTAGTTATATAAGAATTATAATTTTCATTTCATACCATTTTCATTTCTTACAATTATACCAAACGACCCCCCTTAATCTTCTCCATCTGCTCATTTTGAATGGGAAAATATCATTTTTGGTACCTAAAGTTTAGTCTTTTTTTTATTTTGGTACCCCATTTTTAAGCACTCTCAAAATTGATCACTGAAATTCATTTTTACTCTCAAAATTAGTCTCGCCGTCAGTTGACCCGTCAGTTGACTGTTTGAACTAACAATTTGGGACAAAAAATGTAATTACAAACATATTAAATTGCAAAATCACCCACACTCACCTTCTACTCCCTTAATTAAATTCTTAAATTAATAATTTCCTTAATTAACCACAAATTAATTGAAATAAAATAATAAATTATCCCCTTAATTAACACATTCCTTAATTATCCCCCAAAATTTGTGGAATCAATTCGAAGACGCCTTCCCTATTCTTGTTTGCTGACATTAATGAAGCCTCCACCACTCCTGAATATTCAATTGAGAGTCACCTGCAATTCCGCCGGAGATAGACAGCAGCAGTCCACCTATTTACGAAGCACAAGAGCTATGGTTGTTGTCTAAGCTTGCTGCCGGAAATGGAGAGAAGGGTGCCGGAATTTATCGAAGCATAATCACCAGAAATTGGATCTCATGGCTGTCGCATGAACCCACTTGCCAAAGCACCACCTCCTCTTGCCGGAATTAACACCGGAACCATTAAAGTCAAATCTGAAGCCACCATTAAAGTCAAATTCGTCGTCATTGCCTGAAAATTTGACGAAGAAAAAACAGAGCAAGCAACACAGCCTCTAGTTTGTGCTTCGTGGTGATCTGATAGAAGAATTAGACTCTCCTTTAATTATATAATAGAATATGATTAATTAATTTAATTCGATAAATTCCGCCGGCTAAAATCCCGAACCCCTGCATCGCGAACACGGCGTCGCACTGTACACTTTTTTCCGGCCGAGCTCGTCGCCGAGCCACCCGAAGAAGAGCTATCCGGCGAGGGTTCCATAGAGGGCGACACTGTTGACGGTTGCAGAGACGTTGGGCGGCAGAGATCCCGAATTCGGTGAGCTGTCGACGTGTTAGTAGATCCGGCCGAGCATTTTGATTACGAGGGATATGCAGAAGAGATCGTAGGCGTTGGTGAAAAAACCCCATTCCGGCGATAATGATTTCCGGTTGTTGGTTCAATTTTCTGGTTGTTGGACTTGGTTCAAATTTATGTGGGTGATTTTGTAATTTAATATGTTTGTATAACTTTAAATAATTACATTTTTGGTCCCAAATTGTTAGTTCCGTCAGGCAATGACGGGTCAACTGACGGCGGGACCAATTTTGAGAGTAAAAATGAATTTCAGTGATCAATTTTGAGAGTGCCTAAAAATGGGGTACCAAAAACAAAAAAAAAATAAACTTTGAGTACCAAAAATGATATTTACCCCATTTTGAATTTATAAATCAAAATATACATTCATCAATACTATATATTTATAATATCACATGTTATTTTTCTTTCATTCATTATTCATCTCCTACTTTTCTTACTCAAACCCATTTATCTCCTATTTTTCTTTTAATTAATTATTACTTTATCAATTTATAACAATAAAATAATATTTACCATCACTCAAAAATATTAATGTACACAAAATTTCATCTAACTTCATTCCTCCATTCCAAATTATAACATAGATTTTCAATTCACTATTTGTCATAATTTTTCTTTTTTCTTGGATTCACACCATCTCACGTGAGCAAAAGAACACACATTAAATTGCTAAAATTATCACTGAATTTTACTCACGAACAATTTCCTGTATATTTATTTTAAAAAATAAAATTAACTATCTCAAAACGCGCATATTTAAAGGAGATAACTAATTCTATTTTTTAAAGTATTTATATTTTATTTATTTTTCCAACCGGGCCATCCTGTGGGAACAAATATTGTAGCCAAAAGAATTTTTTTTTCACAAATTTAAAGAAGAAAAGTAAAGATAATAGGATTTGAATTATATTTTTATATTAAATTTTTTTTATAAGAACTCAAGTTCACTATAAAATTGGATTTATTAATTATTACTATTATGTACTCTACCCGTCCCTTTATAAATTATTTATAACTTTTGAGCGCAAATATTAAGAAGGATTATAAAAATATTGATATAGTAAATATAATGTGATGGAGAAAAGTAAAGACATAATAAAAAAGTATAAAAAACATTGAAAAAAAAAAGTAGCTTCTCAAAAAAAATAAAAATAAATGAGCAATATATAATGATACGAGCAAAAATGATAAAGTAAGCAACTTACAGTGAAACGGAGGGAGTATATATTCATTATTATTTTTAAAAATTAAATATATTTATGTATAATAGTAATATATATTTAAATAATAATAATGATTATTTATAAAATAAAACGAATCCATGTCAACTTGAACCGTGTTCAACTCTTGAGATCAGTTCCTTGGAGAGAAGAGAGAGGCGTCCACTGCTTTTGGGAAAAAGAGAACAAACGTAAAAGTGAGAAAAAGAAACACAACCACTGTCGGCATATACAGATCTGCACAAAGAATTTCTCCCATTCTCATTCATTCTTTAAAGCTTTGTCCTCAGATCTTCAAAAACCTTTATTAGCAAACAACAAATGAACTCTTCCGATCAACGCCGCAAGAGAAAACGCATTCTCCGACCATCTGGTTCATTTCTCCTCTCTCTTCTGCAACTCTTTTCTGTAAGATCTCTTATCCTCTGCTTTAGCTTCCTCACCTTTCTCTATCTCTTATCCTACGCACTCCCCTTTAGCTCTTCATCTTTCCGGCCCGTTTTAGTTGTTTCCAGCTTATCCTTATTGTCTTCTTCCAGTTCCAACACTGTTAAATCAGTTCAAGATTTTGGTACCTTTTTGCTCCCTTTGAAAATAGAGAACAGGGTTTTTTTCCCAGATCATGTTTTGTTATTAGTGAGCGGTGGTGAGATGAAGAAAAGTTTTGGTAATCAATTGGAATGCGTTTATCATGATTTGGGTAAACATAGTGGTAATTTTTATGTGAAAAGGGTGTTGTCTGTGGATGAATATGATGAGTTTAGGACTATTGTGAGGTGCCCTGTTCCTTCTGGGAATTCTTCAGGTGATGCAAGTTTGAGATGGGGTGGTAAAAATCGAATCTTTGGGGAAATCAAGAATGGGTTGTGGTCGAATAACCCTACTGTAAATTCTTGTTCTTGGGATAATGTAGCATATGCTGCTACTCTAGATGGAAACACCTCTGTTGTGTTCGTGAAGGGATTGAATTTGAGGGCTGATAGGGAGTCGGATCCGGGTCAGTTCAGTTGCCATTTCGGGTTGGGTAAATCAGAGAGAAATGGGAGGTATATGCTTAGGACTAGGACTAGGGCTTTGACAGCTGCTCAAGAGATTGTGAGGTGTTTGTTGCCTCAGAGTATGCAGGGCAGTCCTGATAAGGCTCAAGGGATTCGTGTAACTATTGGTGTACGGCCCCATCTTCGTAGTCGATCCCATCAACGTGTTCTTATGCCATCCGTGGCGAAGATGGTGATGAATTCTGTCGATAGGAGAAGAAAAACGAGAGACGAAAGATACGAGCTTTGTGTGTGTACAATGGTGTGGAACCAAGGGTCAGCTATACGAGAGTGGATCATGTATCATGCTTGGCTAGGAGTGGAGCGATGGTTCATCTACGACAACAACAGTGATGATGAGATCGACGAAGTTGTTCGACAACTTGATCTTGAGAGTTTCAATGTTACAAGGCATGTATGGCCATGGATCAAGACTCAAGAAGCAGGGTTCTCTCATTGTGCTCTAAGAGCAAAGGATGAATGCAACTGGATTTCTTTCATGGATGTTGATGAATACTTTTACTTCCCATACTCAACTCCTAAACACCAAAGATTTAGAAACTTAGGTTATGCTGGGCAGCATTCGCTACGTACCTTAGTAGCAAACGTCTCGTCGTTTTCAAGAACCATAGCTGAAATCAGGACGTCTTGTCATAGCTTCGGGCCATCGGGGCTCAATTCACCGCCTCAGCAGGGAGTTACGGTGGGGTACACGTGTCGGGTCCAGAGCCCCGAGAGACATAAATCGATCATTAGACCAGACGCGCTTGATTCCACCCTGCTCAATGTGGTGCACCATTTTCGTCTCAAGAAGGGATACAAGTATCTGAATTTGCCTATGAGTACAGCTATCATAAATCATTATAAATACCAAGTGTGGGAGGTTTTCAGGGCAAAGTTTTATAGAAGAGTTGCTACATATGTTGCTGATTGGCAACAGAACCAGAATGAGGGCTCGAGAGATAGAGCACCAGGGTTGGGGACGGAGGCAATTGAGCCGCCCGATTGGCCACAGAGGTTCTGTGAGGTGTGGGACACAGGCCTGAGAGACTTCGTCTTGGCCAATTTGGCTGATTTTTCAACTGGTTTGCTGCCATGGGAGGCATGATTGATCGAATTGAAATTGCCTTGTATAGTAGACTCACAGAGTATTCATTTATTGATATTTTCACCATTTGTACTCTACAGAAAGATGAGACAAGCTGTAGGTTTAGATACAGAATTTTACATAGATGTTATTCTGGTGGACTATAACATGACATTGCTTGTGCTGTTTACTGTATCGACTACTTATTGGAGAATACATGCTGATTTGAGGACTTGTGTCATTTTTCATTAGTGGAAGATTTCGGGCATCCAAGTGATCAAAATCATTTTCCATACAACAATGAAAGACTTTAGAAATTTATAAGCCAGTAGATAAAAATACAAGATTTAATATAAGCTAGAGAACAAATTGGCGATGAGAGATGTATACACCATGGGTTTTGAGAAGACGAGCTTGTGTCTTGGATATATACTTGAATATCCCGTGCTTTGAGTCATCGTGGTAGCAGCATGCCTCAAGCTTCAACCTAACAATGTCCAATCGTCCTGCGAGTATCTTAGAAGAGATAAATATCACCACAATATCCAGAAAATCTCAAGGAGGTTCAGTTTCAATTAAATTCCACAAGCATAAAAAAGAACCACCTTCAGATGTGATCTTAAAGCATCATAATCTGACTTGGAATCAAAGCTCTAGTTGATTGTTCAGCTTTTTTCTTGCAACTTCAATGAAGCTCTGTTTTCAACTTTTGCAAGAGTAGCATCTAACTTCTCTCCAATTAATGTGATCCATGCCTAAGATTCATGAACAGAAGCATATAAAGAAATTTGAAAAACTACTAGGTAGGATTTCGTACAGATTTGAAGCTGGCGAATATTTACAAGATTTCAATGGAAGTGCAGAATGCATAGAGCTGTTACAAGACATTGAATCAGAAAAAAAAAATTTATATACTGAAACACAATGAGAGAAAAATTAAATCATCAAACAGAAATATTATATATCATGAGAAACAGCTGCATTTTAAACAGGACAGAATCACATATAGAAGAAGATACCTGGTCGGACGTAGTGAATCCCCTGATTGTGTCGCCACCAATTATTAAAATTCCATTATCCCCAAGAGGTTGCAAGATAACTGCCTACAGACATCACGATTTATAGAAACTTCAGGAAACCAGATATACATACAGTAAAAAGGGTCACACTTTTTTATGAGATATTGAGATGAAAATTAACATAGAAGAGATTTTTTTTTTTAGTGGTAGGGACATGGGAGATGACAAGGTCTTTATGACAGAATCCCCATGAATTTAAGTCATTATACGCACACTAAATCACAGTATATACATGCATGCAATCTGATAATAAGATCACATTGAAAAGCCTAACATGCCTGTGTATTTGAAGGTAGAAATGGGAGCTCAGACTTCCCAGGATACAGCGACAAATTGGCCAAGTAACTTTCTGAAATAAGATGAAATGTTTGTTTCATAAAAAGCTAGACCACCAATACAGGCATTGAGTCGTTGAACAAATAAAACAATGATAAGATCTCACGTGATCCAGATTTCATAACACCATTATAAAGGGATCCTTTCACCAATTTGTCAGCCTCTACAACCATGGGTTCACCTCCACTAGAGGGAGATAGATCAGCAAACCCTGTTTGCAAAATGCAGATGCCGCCATAAATGACAACAAGAGACCGACAGCAAGTAGCATTTGATAGAGACTCCCATGCCCTGAGAATGTACAAAAAGCATCTGAATTGTAACTTCTTGTAATATATAATGACTCTTTTCGAACTTTTTGCCATGAGCAGTACTTTTCATGAATAGATTTTCAATTTACAGCATTATCTCAAAAGGCATATATGCTTTACAGTCTCAGTTTCTAATTCTTTGAAAAGTTCAGGTACATACAAAGTAGATGGCAAATTTTAGATAAATAACGTAAAGATAAATACCAAAGTAACTCAGAGATGACAGCTTCAGGAAGGTCATCATATAATCTTCGACATTCCACCCCAACGGGATTTACCTGAAGTTTAAGAATGAAGAATAAAAATATTTCCTATGCCGTTAATCACTACGTAAGGACGAGAACTAAAGTAGAATGAAAGATAGCTTCCTCACCACAGAAATAGTTTTTGGCCGAATTGAGATCCACACAAGACCATTCAAAATATTGGTTACAGCCAAACCAAGAGTCAGTAAATCTGCTCTAGATTGTGAGCTGACAAAAAGGAGTTTATAAGTCATGCAATACAACAATCAAGATAAAACAAAAGTGTGATATCAAAGATGTTACTAAGATTCGTTAATCAGTAAGCCAAAATTTATCCCTGTAGTCTAAATAAAAATACTCTAGCAGCAGAATAATGCCACATTGCACAGAGCAATTGGGCGACCTAGTTTTCCAAAACTAATTTCAAACTCTTCTTCTAACTAAAAATGTGTATCCAAAGTATGCTGTCAAGACACACTCCCCGCTTTCCAACCCTCAACCCCTTCCCTTTCTTCCTCCATTCCCCAATTAGAAGTAAGTTATAGTTTCTCAACACTTCAAACTATAATGAAAACACTGCAACTAATCTTCCACACTTCCCTTTGACACACAGGCTCATTTTTGACGAACAATTATAGCTGGTGATTGCCTAAAGATCCACCGACTGCTTCATGAATCTGGTAAACCAAATTGACACGTCCCATACGGAAATTATTAATGAGGACAACTTGCTCCCAGTAACATGTCTATATGTGTGTAACAGTGAGTATACAATTACACATGATCACATTATATATTAAAAGTATTCTTACTATATATTTTCTTATTTCAGATTTAATTTTTGTGGAGCGCTTGGTTTTATTTTTCCACGAAAATAGTAGAGAATTCATTTTCTCTCTATGCCCCCTAATAAAAAGAAAATGTTGAGAAAGGATTGTCCAATAGTGGTTATATCCTTAGGGTTTGTTTTGTTTAGGGGACTAAATAATCAATCCCCCGAATAATCATGTATTTGGGGGATTGATTATTTAGTCCCCTAAACAAAAAACACCCTTACAGTTTTGCTCTAATTTTGGAACAAATGGGATAACAAGTTATTGTTGATTGAGGAGAATAATTATATGAGGGGAGATAGGTAATTAAAATAGAATAATGATTAACTTATTATTAGTCTCATCACCATACAAAATATGAGGAAGGCGAATTGCTCATCTTTGATTCTTATTAACTACCAAAAGGCCCCATGCGGATTCGCTAAATTTTGAACCAAGAAGCCCTTTTAATTTCTCAGTAGCCCAATACCTTCCGCGCTCAGACAAACAGAAACAATTCGTTGCAATACATCTAAAACATGCAATATTTTTTCAAAGAAAAAAAAATGCATATACCTTAAGAACTTCATTCATCTTTTTCTTCCTTTTTTCCCTAAAGAAGGGAAGTAATTCAATATCATACGATAATCGGAGTACCTGCTGGCGTCAGCAACAGGAGCAATGCCTGAAACTGTTCTGTTGAACAGCACAGCCAACAACGATAACCCGCCGACGTATATTGGCAAACTCCGCACGACGTCGTCGTTTTTAGTCACCCAATCCGCCACCCACTCCCTCTTCGGCTTCGGCCCTTGATACTCCGCCTTCTATATTCACCAAAATTGCAGCCAAATATAAACGAATATTAATAAAATTGAAACAAAGTGAATCAAATCGCTAGTAGTAAACCTGTGGATTGAGAGAAGCCCTAATCGAGCGGGGGCGGGAAACAAAACGGTGACGTAGTGGGTTTAACGGAACAACAAAACGCTGAAGAATTCCCGCTTCCATTGAAAGTCGGTTACTGAATTTTTTTCTGTAATTGTTGTAACTACGATGAAGACCAAACATGGCCTAACCGTTTGGTCCCTGGAGAATACCATTTATTCCTTTTTAGTCCTTTCATTTCTATCACTCGGCATAATGGTCCTTATGCCCAAATCATGACATCCTTTTATTTTGCACTGAATTGTTTATTTATTTAAAAATTAAATATTTTAAATTAATTATTTACGTAACTTTATTAAGTTATACTTTTTACTAATATTTTGTTTCCATGCACCTGGAAATAATATAAAAAGAAATGGTGAAAAAAATGCTCAAAAAGCATTATGTTGATCTCATTCATAACTCAAAAGATCTATGAATGGGCTGGGCCATATACACACTTATGGACTATATTTGTATTGCATAAAATGATTAAATATTGGGATAAAATATAATGTATTGTTTGGAGTCTTAATTTTAATTTTAGATATGAGTTTAGATTGATTGGCTGTCTTATCTTAATTTGTCAAATGATGATTACTTTTTGTGTTCAGATTGACGAATATATTGAAAAAAACTAGGGTGACACTATATTTACAAATAGGTGCTGTGCAGAAAAAAATGTGTTTCTGTGCAAAAAGAAAATGTGCTTCTGTGCAAATATTTTGAACCTATTTGTAAATATAGTGACTTTCTTGAACCTATATGTAAATCATCCAAAAAAACTACTTAGTTAATAATATTTATTTTATCCTCTATTATGTAAGAGCCTTTTTAAATAAAATTTCAAAGTCATTATTTAATCTAGTCATTTCCACCTATCCTTCTTTTATGAGATATTAACCCAGGCTCAAAAATCATCTTGGACTTTGGTCCTTCAAACTATACACTTAGATTAAGGGTATGTTTTCAATCACTACTAAACCGTAATAAATATTTATTTTTTTTAAAAATTAAGTATTACCAACTTTTAAAAAAAATGCTTCTATATTTTTAGTAGAAGTTGAAAGCAGGTATAAATGAGGATGAAGTAGTTTAGCTTAAGTGGCTGAGGTCAAATTATCAGAGATTATGTGTTCGAAACATTATTTACCCAATAAAAAAAAAGTTAAAATTTTAATCTCAACTAATCCTGTAGTGCAAACATTTAATAAATGGGCTTGAGTTCTTAGTCCTTACATTCTTTGGAGGCCCGGCCCACCAATTAAGTTGGTACGAATCCTAGAAAAATATTGCATCATGCTTAATTATTTATTTATGAATCATTGGCAGAGTTGTCATTTCTGAAAGCGAGTTACACAACTGGTTCAACTAAACTTCATCATGGGAGGGAGGGATATGACCTTTTCCATTTTTCGGGGTCGCTTGTTTCAAATTCCTTAATGGTAATGCGAATGAATTTTTCTTTTCTTTTTTTACCCTTACATATGTTCAATAAGAGTTTATGTTCATGGTGGTTACATCATTAATATTGTGCTCCAATTTTGGAATAAGTATACAAAAAAGAAAGTTGTTGATTGTTGGAGATGAAATTGATTGAGGAGGATGAATATAGGATAAGATGGGGTAATCAAATGGGGGTAATGATTACCTTATTTAGGGGGATAATCAATGTTTTGGTCTCATTACCTAGTATAATTACTATACATATATCTTCACTCCCATTACCATTGAGAAATTTTATACCAAGCGCCCCCTCAATTTTATTTTGAACTCCCTTTTTCATTAGCACTTATAATCTGTTGATGATTCTATTAAATTTTAGGTTTTAAATTGATACTCCACCCATCCACAATAAATGATCTTGCTATTTTGCATGTGGTTTAATACAATATGTTGAGGGTATTATGAGGTATTATAAGGTCCGCCTACGAATTTAAAAATTGTGTATGAACAATATACAATCTGTTTGAGGATAATCTAAAAAGTAAAACGAAGAACACAGAATTTGTTGACCCAGTTCACCTGAAATGTTACATCTGGGGGCGTACCAAGCCAGAAGATTAATTCACTATATCTCATGAATGAGATCCATTTATATAGGTTACAAATTAGGGTTTACATAATATGTGATACATAATGAAATGACTAAACTATCCTTCTAGTAAATACTTTTGATGAAGGCACATAAATGTAATTTTCTTTAACACTCCCCCTTGTGCCAAATCAAAAGGATGGATGGTGCATGAAAGTTGCCTCGATAAAAACCTTGCCAAGTAACATCCATATAAGAAAAAATAAACCTTGGTCGAAGGGAAAATGAGTTGCAACACACCTATGTTAAGACCCCCCCTGAAGTCTACACCTCTCAACTGATAGATACATCTATCAAGTGAGCTCAGAAAATTTACACATCTCAATTTCTTTAAGACGCTTCTCAAAGGTTATCTTGGACAATGATTATATAAATAGATTAGCCACATTTTCTTTAGAGCTTACTTACATTACTTGAATCTTGAGCAAAGATTGTTGTCGCATGTTATAGAAAAACTTCGGTAATATATGTCTCATATCACCTATATAACACAGATTCATCTGTTCAATGCATGCAATACATTGCATAAAGGATCTTCAGTGGTAGAACTCAAATCACTGACTCCTTGAATGTGTGATGATAGACTTTCACTAAATACACTCACAAATTTCTATATGTAAGGTAATAGTCTCTAAATAGCTTTAAGAGATATCTATCAAAGTTTCTTAGTTGATGCCCAAGATATACCATGTTTCTCATGGTAAATACATAATCAATCTAGGGATGTTTATGTGGCTAAGATATAACCAACATTGGTAGAACCAAATAACATATTATTTGGTGTATAAGTGTATAAGATAGCATTCAATATTTTCTCAAGGGTTGCAATTTCATCTGCAGTCCTTTTCAAAATTTATATAGTAAATAACATGCCTATGTCACTGGTTTCTTTTAAGTATCAAAGTACATTCTTGACACTATTCCAATGATATTTGTGTTGGTCCTGTAATAAATTTAGTTAACAAGTTCATTGAGAAAGTAATATCTAGCCGAGTATATTGAGCTAAGTACAATAATGCGCCTATTGCACTTAAACAAGGAATTTCAGTTCCTAATATCTCTTCGTCATTTTGCTTTGGACGAAAGGGATATTTCTTTAAATCCAAACATCGGCCGATCACGAGAGTGCTAACAGAATGCATTTTGTCCATATTGAATCGCCTGAACATCTTTTGGACATATGCAGACTGGTGGATAATTATCCACAAACTCAATAAAGTTGAGTTTTCCCAAGATCCTTTATCTCAATAATTTTAATTAGCTTCAGGATTTCTCTTATTTCATTAAGAGTACCTATGCTCATCCATCAACATAAGAGTCATAATCGCAAATCGAGAAACTTATTTTTCTTTATAAATATGAAGGGCATTGTTCTTTGTTTTTGTAACCTTTCCCAATCAAGTAGTCACTTGACTTGGGTAGTAGAAGACCATCAGGCACTTTCATATATATATATATATATCTCTGAATCAAGATCCCCATTGAGATATACAGTAACCATATTCATAAGCTGCATTTCCAATCCTTCGGATGCTACTAAGCTAATTAAGTAGCAGGATGTTATAACGTCAATAACAAGTGAGTGTGTCTCCTCATAATCAATTCCAGAGCGTTATGAGAAACCTTGCGCTATAAGACAAGTTTTCTATATCAGGACCATATATTTCTCATTACGCTTTATGACAAAGAGTTATTTATGTCCTATAGGCTTTACACTTGGTCGGGCTAGCACTACCGGACCAAATACCCATCACTTTGTCAGAAATCAAGTTCTACCTGGATTGATTCCTATATTTAGGCCAGTTTGCTCTAGTTGATATTCTACAGCTGAGCTTGGTTCGATTTCATTGTGCTCTATATTTTCTTGAGCAACATAATAAATAAATACATCACTAGTCTATGTGCAATGTCTGTCTATTGACTTATATGCACTCTCATAATCAATAGAGATTTTTCATTCTCTGGAATCATATTAAACATCGGAGCGTCCTCCAGTAATGATTCTTGGACATAACTATAATCAGAGATGATCTCATAAGATGTATTTTCGATATTGATGATCGATATATTTAATTGTGCCACACCTACCATTCTTTCCTTTGGGTGGTGTCAATCGAACCAGGTGACCTCCCCCTTTTCTTTTTAGGAGCCACGGCCTCAACCACACTTCCACCAAGTATGGTTGCAACACCTTTTCTATGGTGTTGTGCCCCTTATTGAGGACTTTTAACCTTGCAGGCACATTTGCAGCTTATATGTAAGACCTTGTCACTTTAGCAATATCAATGAACGAATCAAGGATCGAATCTGTTACGTTCTGAAGATTTATTATTTTACATCACTTTTTCATTGTGAAGTTTTGGGGATCAAATGAGACAAAGTAAGAATCGACCATGATACTTCCTGTCGTTCCCACAGAAAATTCTTTTTCTTATCTCCCCCTAACGACGGGAAGACTGTCTCATTTAAGTGACAACCCGCAAATCTAGCGGTAAATAGGTCGCCTGTCAAAGGTTCTAAGTTGCGGATAATTGTTGGAGATTCATATCCAATATAAATACTAAATCGTTTCTTAGGACCCATTTTAGTGCGTTGTGGGGGCGCAATAGGCACATATATTGCACAACCAAAGATGCGTAAATGTTATCAGGCTATATCCAGTTACCAACTGGTACGCAGAAAATGACTGTGAACAGTGGGTCTAGAACGAATAAGTTAAGATGCATGCAGTATTGCATAAACCCCATGCAGATATAGGCATGTTGGTGCGCATAACAAGTTCCTAACCACCATATATTTTCTTTAAATGGTGGCCTCTGCGAGACCATTTTGTATAGCACGTGGGTATCAAGATGCTTTACATTGATCCTAATATATATGCAACAATCATCATATTCTTTTGATGTAATAATGTGATATTGTGATTAGGGTGGTGAGCCCTAAGACATGTACTTTGTGCTAAGAGTTTTGCATGCATAATGTCTTGTGGACAGTAAAGTGACATGTGACCCGTATGTCTAAGTATAATCCAGTACCATAAAATACTTGAATGATCCGCATTCTGGATTAATTAATCCACAAATATCATCATGTATCTTGTGTAAGAATGAAATATTTTATTTAATATCTTTAGCATAAACAGGTCTCAATGTTACTTTTGCTAAAGAATAGGCTATGCAGAACGAGTGACTTGCCTTTAAAATTTATAATGAGGCAGAGTGAGATGTTAATCATGTATCTGGTGCTTCAGAAAATAAGAAGTGCAACAATAAGATCGATATCTTGCATTATATCGATTTTCATCTCATTTTATGTGTCACTCAAAAAAAATAAGGACGTAATGTGAATTCTTCAACATTATGAATTATTATACAAAAGCCTATATAAATTAATATCACATAGTCCGTCAGTGATAATATATAGTTAAAAAATTCGAATAGTAGTGAGGTACATCACACTAGATCGACATCTTAGTTCCTTTAAAATGTGTTTTCTTTCACATTTATTTGATATATAAATTTCATTCTCACAATGTATTTATAAATAACGTTGGTACAAATATTTTTAAAATTATACATGGTTCGAGTAGCTCTTAATGCATATGGAGCTTTTTTTTCAACAATTGTCTCATTGGACATTGTTCCTTGTTCTTTTTTAGAAATCTCATATCCTTTTGAGTTTCAATTTGAACAAAATGATTTACTTTTCAATTTGAATAAAATGATCTACTTTTCATTTTGTGTAAAATGATTTGCTTTTCATTTAATATTTTCTTTTATTTCGTAAATGCATCACTTTACATCGTGAAAATATTATTTTCGAACCATGTAGACTAAATAAATGGAGTACTTTGGAATAAAATCTAATGAACCAACATTAATAAAAATAAAATCTCGTATCAAAATCCAACTCAAAATTCATCAATAGTCTAAATAACTTTAAGACCAAAAAGAGTATTTCAAATAAACAAGGCATTATGCCTTTTCTACACTCTTGAAGTATGAAAAAAAAATTCATTAGCAAAGTCCATGTTGCCATTAAAATTTATTATAGTTGTTTGCTATAATGTGCTTGCATTACAATTTGATTTAGTACATCACTGCTACACGTGGTGCATTATTCTTATTTTTGTATGGAATAGTAAGTCATGTCCCATTTTCTTTTGGGTTCTTGCATTGTTCTATTAATCAAAATTAGCCTTGAATATGCTTAAAAATATTTGTATCATACATCTCAGTTACTTCCAGTGTATTAATTAGCTGAAATATGAAAATAAAGAGAGTCCCTCCCCCTTTTTTTTTATTATATCATTTTCTTGTCGTTTTCTTTCAACAGAAAATAAAATATATTTCAAGGAGCAATATATGATTATTTAAATCATTGACCATTTTTGTAGTCGAGTAAATGAATTTCATTTCACTGGACTAGAACTTTTGGAAATAAAATGTCCATTTAAGGCCCCACACTGTTCTTTGTGTAATATAGATCAAATTTGATCATAACAGATAGTGCTTTGTCTTTGATACCTGTGGATGATTGATTTTGAAAATGCAAGAATTGTACTCAATTTCTTTTGAGTCCAATATAGTATAATCGGGTCGAATACGTTCAACCATTCATTATAGCACAAGGAAGGATATTTATTTAATATGCAAGCATAGCAATATATAATAAAAAAAATTTCAAGAATGTATTGATTTGAATTAGATTTTGAGATTATAGGTCACGTATTTATTGATGCTTTGTGAAAATACTTCATCACATTGATTTGTAATTCATAGTGATCAGAACTGATTCAGTTGTGATTTTTTTTTTTTTTTTCAAAATCTGAAAAGTGTAGCTCTCCACTTGGGCTTTTATTCATGGGACTTCAGGTCCAAAAATAATTAATGATTAATGTAGGGTCTAACTCAAAAGGAGTCCATAAATTTTAGTGGGCTTCAAGCCCAAAAATTAATAATTAGGACCCAAAAAATGAGGTCCAACATAGAAATAATAAGGCCCAAACCAATTTATTATATTAAAGGCCCAAGAGCATAACCCATTTGGACAAACAGGCGGCCCATTTGGAGTATAAAGAGGGGCCCAATGTCAAATGGCCCAAGCGCCCAAAACAATTATTAAAAGACGGAGGCCCAACACTAAATGACCCAAATCAACAAAGGTCCAAACCAATAGAAGGCCCAATACCCAAATATTGGTTTAGGGTTTACAAATAACGTGTTTAAGGATAATCTAAAAAGTAAAACGAAGAACACAGAATTTGTTGGCCCAGTTCACCTGAAAGGTTAAATCTGGGGGCGTACCAAGCCAGGAGATTAATTCACTATATTTCATGAATGAGATCCATTTATATATGTTACAAATTAGGGTTTACATAATATGTGATACATAATGAAATGACTAAACTATCCTTCTAGTAAATACTTTTGATGAAGGCACATAAATGTAATTTTCTTTAACACAATCATATTTTTCATATATAATTTTTAAATTCGTAATTGGACCTTACAATACCCCATAATACTCTTTCGCATATTGCGTTAAATCACGTGCAAAATAACAAAACTATTTATTGTGGATAAATGCAGTATTATTCTTAGTAAAAATTATGACACATAATACCATGGATGCATTTTTTGTCCACTAGAAAAATCGTGGAACTCAAATATACTGTATTTTAAAACAATTTATTCCTATTATTACTAAAAATTCACCCTCTCATTAAATCCTAAGATGAGGACCTCTTAAAACAAATTGGTTTTTCAATAATAAAACAAATGCCTTTTTAAAATTTTTATTGGAATTTAGACAAGTAACTATTTACGCGGGTTTTGGCGGTAGTTGAGCTTAGCTGAACCACTTAATATTTGTGGTATCCACTGGATGCATCGTATAATTTGAGTTTATTTTTAAAAAGTATATTTTTAGGGTATGTTTGGTTCGTAAGATAAAAATATATATCCGTCAAAATCATGCATGTTTTTTACGGAGAGATATTTTTATCTTACGAATCAAATGAGCCCTTAGTGGTATAATTTTTTAATAATAATATATACTCCCTCTGTCCCAGAGGAACTTGCAAGTTTTTCTTTTCGAGACGTTCCAGAGGAACTTGCAGACCCAAAAAAAGAAACCTTTTATAAACTTCACCCTCACAATATCTACATATTTACACAAAATATCATTACTTTTTTATTTTTTGGGCCCACATTACACTCAATTCAACTAACTTTTTCACTTTTTACATAAAATTTTACCAAATTAACCCTCAAAACACTATTTTTTTTACTTTATTCTACTTTTTCCTAATTTGTGTGCCCCTTCTCTCTTGCAAATTGCTCTGGGACGGAGGGAGTATATTTTTTCAGTAAAAATACATATAGTGCTCTAATATTTTTTTGTATTTTTATTTATTTTTTATGAGGGTGTTGTGAAGTCATTTCAATGTGACTTGTGCATGCCTTTTATTTTGAGGGGAAAATAGTGGGTATCCTGCTTTGATCGGAGCACGACTTTGAGTTATAAATTAATCATTTGATTAGGTAAAAGCTAAACTTTATTAAATGCAACTTATTATTATTCATAATGATTGCAACACTCCAAGACACGACCTATTCAATCACCTCCCAACAAAAGTCCATTCATTTTCATCGAGCAAATAGTGTCTCCAATCATGATTTTACGGTATAAATACTGAATTTTAACCATTTTAACTAATTCATTTTATCCCTCTAAAAACATTACTCCAGCAAAATAAATTTCATTTTTTAAAATTACAATATGTACAATTTTGTTGAAAATTCACCAATCAATGAGTTTGTGCATATATATATAAATAATTTTAGACATTAATTATAGGTGGATGTAAAAATAACGGAATGCATAAAAAATACGGTGTAAAAATATAATTTTCTTCCTTAGTTTTTTTTTCTTTATTTTTCTTATTTACTTTTACCTTTATCAAGTTAGGTGATGTGATGTCGTGATGACTACTAAATTTAGAATTACGAATATTGTACATTCTTTACAATATTTTCCTTTTATTTATTGTTAGAAAACTGTATTGTTATAAGAATATTTTGATTCAATATTTGAATTATTTATTTGATGTTGATGTATAGAAATATTAATTTTGAATTATGTTACACTCTTTAAAAAAAAATGAACATGGGTCCGTCAATAGTCTCTAATCATTGATTTGTTAATTACATCCCTTTAAATAATATTTCATCCCTCTTTAAAATATATTATTTTTGTCCCATAAAAGTTTGTATACTTCTCTTTATAGTTTGTTCCATAAAAAATTTTATATTCTCAAAATGGAAATATTCCTTTAAATCTCCAACATCAAAATTTTTACCTCACAATCTCTATTCTACACATTCTACTTATTACATTTTTTCTTAAAAACTGAAATAGTAGTAATTATATGAAAATAATTTATGATTATAAAATTATTTTAATATATAAAATATTTGTTAAGAGTATTAAAAAATTTATCTAGAGTATTAAAATTTGGATTAAAAAATCAATAATTATTAAATATAATAGCAATAACCCAACTTTTGATACTCCTAATGATATTTTTAATTCTCTTTATCAAATATTTTATACTTTAAAATAATTTCATGATAAATTTATCCTGAACAATTTTAATACAAATTTTGCCTTTTAAAATTATCTATGTACCAGTCATTATTTGCAATAGCGTCCATCAAAATATTTTCAATTTAAAGACGCGTTAGGTACGTGACAAGTAGAGCTGTTATACGAGCCGAGCGAGCCCGAGTAGTGCCAGGCTCGGCTCGGCTCGTTAAGCTTATCGAGTCGAGTCGAGCCTAGCTCGTTAAGCAAACGAGTATTTTTTTGAGCTCGGCTCAGCTCGTTTAACACTTCGAGTCGAGTCGAGTCGAGCCCTTACCGAGCCGAGTCGAGCCGAGATCACGAGCAGCTCGTTTATTTTAACAACAATAAAGCAAAAACTATCACCAATTCACCAGTATGAATGATTTGAGAATATGAATTGTATTATTATGTAAAATATTAATATTTTATACCCTAAATTATATAATATTTATAAAATAATCTCTATTTTTCGAGCCTACCGAGCAGCTCGCGAGCCTACTGAGTCGAGCCGAGCAGAACTCGTTAAGCAAACGAGTATTTTTTTAGGCTCGGCTCGGCTCGTTTAACATGTCGAGCCGAGTCGAGTCGAGCCTTAACGAGCCGAGTCGAGCCGAGCTCACGAGCGGCTCGTTTATTTTAACAGCTCTAGTGACAAGGCTGGCGATCAGAGACTAGAAAATTGAGTATTACACCCTTCGTCCCAATTTATTTTTTTCATTTGATTTTTTTAACTCTTTTATAATAGAGCTAACTCTATTTTCACATTTGTCTTATTTGAACGCTTTAATTCTTTTTCACATATCTAATAAGAAATTATTCTACATCAGAAATGTCAATATAATACTCCTTCCATCTCACTATAAGTTGCTCATGTTGCCATTTTCGTCCGTCCCACTATATGTTGCTCATTGCTTTTTACCTTTTTTGGAAACTACTATTTACTTTTTTATTATTATTTTCAATACTTTTTACACTATTTTCATTACTTTTTCACTTCTCTCCATCACATCACTCATACTTTTTCACTTTTTTCATCACATCACTTATACTTTTTCACTTTTTCCATCACATCACTTATACTTTTTCACTTTTACTTTAATTCGTGTGCCCAAAAGCAACGAGCAACTTATAGAGGGACGGATGAAGTATATTTTTTATTTTATTATTTAACTTTACACTCACATATTTCTCTTTTCTAGATTCGTATGTTATTTTCAAGTATGAAAGAAGTTTTGGAATAGAAGGAGTGCTATATATTTAAATGAATAAAATAATATTTTGTTAAAAAAATATTAATTATTTTAAATGAATGAAATTATAAAAATATATGTTTGTGTGCAAATATTAGTGGAATAAAGAATAATTTATATATATATATATATGTGTGTGTATGTATATATAAAAAGTGTATAGTGACATTGGAAAATAAAACTGGAATAGACAGAGTTGTTTATAGGAATATACATTTGCGATGATGGGCATAATTAAAAATAAGTGTATCTATTTACATTATTATTAAAGTAAATTGATGCGTACATATTTTTTTAAAAGAAAAAAAATTATATAAATGATAAGATCACCACGAAATTATTGTAAAAAATTTAAAGTGTTAAATACTCAAAAATATTAAAAATATCACACAGAGTATCAATAATTGAAATCAATAGCATCATATTATCGTTCATGAAATATACAATTCAAATTTAATATCTAAGTTTAGATTATTAGGTCTTAATTAAAAAATTATATTACTAAATATTAAATATTTGATTAAAAAATATCATACTAGTGCACAAATTTTGATAGTGATTCATGTCATAAATCATATTACTAAAAAATCTACTCATTAGAAAAAATATCTCCAATTTATCGATTAACAAACACTTTACGTTGAAAATCACAATGTTTTGTCATGCGTGAGAGGTTAGTGGTTGATATATATGTTTGAAATTAATAATTAATTAAATTGGAGGGTTTTGTCGTAAAAGATAGAAAATTTGTGATTGATATTTCATTTGCGATATCCAAAAACTAAATGTAAGCCACCCAATATTTGTGGAGCTGCCTCTAATCATGACAGCTCAAAATTTGAATTAAGAATGTGATATATATATACTTTTCCAGTTTTTCGCTAGATTTAATTCAGGTGTAAACAAAATGCAGATGTAGACAATATCACGTAAGATTGACTCAGTGACATAACTCAGACTCGAGTGAGTAGGGTATCACTACTTAAAACGTGTGAGGTTATAAATTTGAATTATTGTTTGAACAATAAAAAATTAATAGGATATATTTCTAAAAGTAAAACTCTTTCGATGCATGGTGCACTCACTCAACAGTAAAGGTTATTTATACTGAATACTTTAGTCTGATTATACTGAAAAGTAAAATTGATTGCACTAAAAAGTTTTCACTATTATTAATTTTCAGTTTAATCAACTTACATTTTTTTAGTATAATTAGACTTAATGTTGCAGTATAAATGGTCTCTACTTTTGAGTGAGCACCGTACACTAGGTTCACATGAGATTTACTCCTTTAAAAATGAATATTAATTTGTGTTGGTTTATGAATCGTGATACTGTAAAATCATCTCAAACAATGTTTTTTAAAACCGAATCAGCAGGTTATCATTTAGGATCATGAGTTGAAAAAAAATCAATCTCTAGGTTTTTAATTAAGAGGTGATTGAGAATTACAATGGAGGATTTTGATTTATGAATCTATCTCATATTGGCGATGTTCGATGTTTAATTAGTAATGATTAAATTAAAGAATGAAGAATATTTTGAAATAAAATAAATGTTATGAAAAAAAATTGCAATATAAAATTAATAGTGATATTATTCCAAAAAAATGTAAAGTTTAAGTTAGAAAGGAGATAGTACATCCTAAATTTAAATTACAAAATTTTCCAGCTCCAGTTAAATGTGAAATTGCCTTGTGGAACTCCAAAAAGGACAAAAATGGCAATTCGGGTGAGAAAAACGTGTTGAAACAGCGACGATTCTATGGGCTGAAACTTCAGTTGTCTGGATTCATCAATTCTCTTACTATGCTCTATCTCTACACACAATAAGCAATGATTAAGTTTCTTGTGCATCAGTTACACGGTGTAATTCTAGTTCATTTTTAAAAAGTTAAATAGTTTATTACTGAAAAGTGTATCTTTCATAGTTTAATTTTTCAGTAATAAACTGTTTAATTTTTAAAAAATAAACTTGAGTTGCACCGTGTAACTGGTGCATACAAGACTAATCCATAAGGAAAAAATACTCCTCTCATTTTAATTTTCAACATTTATTCAATGAATTTATAATATTCATATTCATAAAAAAAAATTGTGAAAAAATATTAATCAACTTAAATAAATGAAATTATAAAAATATACTTTTATGTGTAGTTATTAGTGAAATGATATATAATTTAAAAATATATTTAGAGAGTGAATAGTGACACGAAAAAGCGAAACTAAAAACAGATGGAATATTAATTGATTGAGATTTGAGATATCCCAATAAAACTAGGGATAACAATTTGGTCCGTCCAACTTGCTCTAATTTGGATCTGTGCTGTTTAGGGCGGTCGTCCTGTGATCAGGAGTGAGGGAAAATCATGACTCTAAAATTCTAGGATTTGAAAATCTAGATGAATATTATAAGCATGTGTTTATTTTGAAATTTTGATGCGATGAAATTTTGTTTCATGTCAAATAAAAATTTTATAATTATTGATATATTATTATATTGTATTGAGGAAAAAAATAGAAAAGAGAATGAGTAATAGTAATAAAATGATTGTATATAGAAGTATAAATAATTTTAGATGTGAATTAAATAAAAAATTTAAATTTTAAACTCGTATTATAGAATATAGATTACAAAATTTTAAGTCCATCCAAGTGAATGACAAAATAAAAATACCTTTTATATATATATATGATTGCTCCACCGATTGCCATCCCTCATTAAAACTATGCACATATTATTAGTGTGTGCTCTGAATAGTTGATCAAGTCACCTTTTGCCTGTTGGATCCTAGAAGTCAAACCACTATTTATAATTATTGCATCCTATTCCTGGTGTGTAAGTTATGATTGCAACTTTTTTTTCCTTTTATAAATTTTATTAATATAATCTCCAAAAGACTACTCTAATTTACTAAGTAGGGCACTTACGTATTAATTAAAAAAATAGTTATATATATTAATTGGTTCATAATTTTTTCATAGAAATATATTTTTTTCCTGCATAGAAGCATATTTTTTTCTGCACAGAAACCTATTTGTAATTTGTGTCAATTTTGTAAATCATTTTATAATTTTCCCTATTAAATATTATATTTTCAAGTAAATAATTATTACAGTAGTTACTGTATAATTATTATTAGAAATTAATATAATAATTAATGATATTTAGTTATGAAATAATAATTAGGATTTGGATCATCTGCATTTCATTGTATAATTTTACCTGTGTCTTGTTGTCTAACTGTGTTTTAAAAAGCGGATCGGACCGGCAGGTCGGACCGGTCCGACCGCTACTCGAACACCTCTCCGGGCCGCTTTAATACGTTGAACCGGACATTTTCAAAAGCGCCTGAAAAGCGCTCAAAAGCGGTAAAAACCGGGTCGGACCGGTCACTCGTTGGACCGGCCGAAACGGTGCTTTGACTAATTTTTTGATAAAATTGTATTTTTTTACACAGAATTAACTAAATTAATTATATATATAATACATATTAAATATAATTTAATAATATAATGTCTAATTTTAATTCATAACCCTAGATAATAGATATAATTTCACATACTGAAAACACAACTCTAAGTCTCCACCTTCCTCCAATATAATATCTAACTTTAATTTATTATTTCAATAAAATTTATTCATAAAATATATAATTTATTAGAAAATATATATATAAATATTTATAATTATATATTATGCATTTATGATGTCACACCGGTTCAACCGCTTTAAAAATGGTTAGACCCGGTTGAACCCGGTCCGACCCAAAATATTGAGATGGCCGGGTCAACTTCCGCTTCTGCTTTTAAAACATAGTTGTCTAAGCATCAAGCTACGTAATTCGAATCACCTAATGTTCAATTATTTGTAAATTTGATTTACTTAGTTTTGTAAACGTACAATGCATTATGCAATTTAAGTGTATTTTCAAAATTTTATTTTATTATTATTGAAAATTATCATATTTGTACGAAAAATTATTTTCATATTAAAATAATTTTTTATTATAAAAAGTAAAATTTTTTTTTTTAACAACAATAAGGATAAATATTCATAAATGTACCCTGAGTTGCACGTGCATAAGTAAACTTACTCAATTAGATTACACTCATTTTGAGTGTGTTTGCGCTCTTGAATAGGTAACTTTTAAATTTAATCTTCTATATTTTTACATTAGATTTTTTTTTATATAGATAAAACATTAGAAATGAAATATATTTAAGTGAGTATGTTTCTTATGATCGAGTTCAGACAAACTCGTATCACTGTCATTCATATAACATTAGTCTTATATGCACCAGGTGCACCGTACGATTCAAGTTTATTTTGAAAAAAAGTTACACAAAATACTACTGAAAAGTCACACATATTGTTATTACTGAAAAATGTATCTTTAATGGTGTAATTTTTCAGCAATAATTTGTGTAATTTTTCAGTAATAAATGATGTAACTTTTTAAAAAATACATTTGAATTGCATGGTGCACAAGAGACTTACTTATTCATATATATACTATTACTATTATAAAAATATAATTAATTTTTAACAATGATAGTATATATATATATATATATAATATTAATAGTGATTATGTATAAGGGTGATAGTGTATACATTTAACATAATAATTTACAAATCAAAGTATATGTTAATTATAGCAGATGAAAAAGGTTGAATATTTTGGGAGCAAGAAAATTTGTAAAAGGAATATCATGAATAAGAGAAAAGGTTGGACATGAAAAAGGAGATGGAAGTGAAAGTAGATACTGGTGGGGCCGTATGGAGGCTTATCCCCAGAAATCCCACCACCAATTGTGACCAAACAAAACAAAGAAGGGCAACACCCGTGGAGAAATATGTTGAGGAATATGCTATTTTGACGGTGCACAACCTCGTTTATCCTCCACCATCCTTTATATCTTTTTCTTTTAATTCTTTATTTTTACTATATCAAGAATTTTCACATGCGGACTTGGAATATATTTGGTTTTCTTATATTATCTATTTTTTAAAAAATATATTATTGTTTTACTAAAAAATCACTTTTATTATTGATTGATAAGAGGTAATAATAAATAGAGATGACAACGGGACGAGACTAATCCAAGAAAAAATATTCTCATTCCTGCCGGGGAATTCATCCCCGTGGGATTCCCCGCCCCCTTCCCCCTCACGAAGTTTATTAGTATATTAAAAAAAAAAATTATTATTAATAAATATAAATACAAAAATGTAAGATGCATTACTTTTTTTAATAACTAAAATTCAAAATATAAATCTAAAGCATGTTTAAAGTACAAAATATAAACTTAAAGTATGTTTAAAATATAAAATATAAATTATGTGTAAGGAGACTTGGTGTACTAACTTCTAACTATTAACAACTAACATTTACCGATAAAAAAAAATGAAATTCAAAATATAAATTTAAAATCCAACAAATATATCACTTATCTAATTAATTTATTTACTTATATTTTATGTGTTATATATATTTATCAGTGACGCAAAAATCGGCCTAAGCGGTCTCTTGCAGCCCCGATTTCTGCAAAATTGGCAATTTTAGGCGTTTTTTTAGCTTAGGCGGCCCAAATTTTGTGTATATATATACAGATATTAAATTAAAATTAAAAAAAAGGCGGCCAGAAAGCGTCCGATTACCGATTTCTGACTTTTACAATCTTAATATATATGTGTATAAAAAATATACTTGAATTATATAATGTACTTGATGTTGGAGAAATTGATTTTATTATTTAATTTAATGAGGTGGCGTAACATTCATTTTTAATAAATTAAATAATTGATAAAAGTTAAATTTTTGAAAAATTAAATCTCATAAGATTGATTACTCTCCGGGTAGATGATCATTGTACATTAAAAATTTATATAAATTCGAATTTATGAGATACCCTCGCAAATAAAAATTATGTTTCTTACTACTGAAAAATCACTTTATAAAAATATATTTAACTTTTCATTGTCATTTGATTTAACTCTTTAAAAATATATTTAAAAAATAAGACTTAATTTTGTTGATTAATGAATTCAAATTCGTCAATGGATCCTTCCCATTTCTTTTGTGTAAATTTTTGTGAAATCTATGCGTTTGTGTCTATCTATCTCATAATTTTAGGAGAACTTTATAAAAAAAAATGAAGAGGATCAAAAAGTCCACCCAAATTAATATTGCTTTTCATTCCATATGGAGTACTAATTATTTAAAAAGAATTTAAATAAATTAATAAAAAATTGTATAGATCTATATTCATGGTGAATCGATTTTATTAACTATCACTATTATAAATATAAACGATTATTATTAAAAATTAAATATATTATACAATAATAATAATACAAATTTATAGTATAAATTCGAATTTATGAGATACCGCACAAATAAAAATTGGTGGGGTAGCAATATTATGTGGAGGGCATTGATCCCCGACAGAGGAGATGATATTCAACGCGATGCAGCAGAAAGTTTCCCTGCTTAGCCCGGAATTTGATCACAGTAGAATAGAGCAAAATCTTATTGAACAATAAACAAAACCCTCATTGCTACGTAAATTCAGACTCACCCTATAACTTCTCCATCCTTCATCTGCAAAAGCGAAAATTCCATTCTCTCTCTCTCTCTCTCTCTCTCTCTCTCTCTCTCTCTCTTTTCTACATGGCCTGAGCCTACATTTGTTCGGAATCAGGTTTATTCCTTCACGGCGATGGCGGCGATGAATAGCAAGTGCTCGGACCACTCCGCCGCCGACGATGGCCAGAGCTCGGAGGTCAGCGGCGAGGTCTGCGCCGGCAAAGGCTTTATGCTCTTTGGCGTGAGGGTTATGATGGAAGGATCGTTCAGGAAGAGTGCTAGTATGAATAATTTGGCTCAATTTGATCAATTGCCCCAGGAATCGACCAACGATGTTGCCGCGGGATATGCTTCTGACGACGTCGTTCACCCCTCCGGCAGAAGCCGTGAGCGGAAAAGAGGTATTACGCTTGTAATTTCTTCCAAAAGCAATTATTCAAGTTAATTTGGACTCCTGATTTTGCATGGTGGATTAAATAATCGGTTTCACAATTATCGATTTGCGTTCATAATAAGCAAGCCATAGATTTGTGATTTTTCAGTTCTGAGATTTAGATCATTATTTCCTTATTAATAGGGGTGCCATGGAGCGAAGAAGAGCACAGGCTATTCTTGTTGGGATTGCAAAAAGTTGGGAAAGGAGATTGGAGAGGAATTTCTAGGAACTATGTGAAAACAAGAACACCTACTCAAGTTGCAAGCCATGCTCAGAAATACTTTCTCCGCCGGAACAACCACAACAGGAGGCGCCGGCGATCAAGTCTATTCGATATTACTACTGAGGCATTATTCTCTCACACTCGAATATTTTTACTTTAACTGCGATTCTTTAAAATATTTACTTGTATTGAGTATTTGCCTGCTATATGCCCATCTACTTATTGCATATGATCGAATCACGCCTTCCAATTATTTGTTCCATGGAATTAAGTCCAAATATATGGATCTATGCTCATACTGTTCTCTGTGAATAATTGCATAACATCTACCTTGATTTTGACTTTATCACTAGTCTTACTTTATTGGTGGAGCCAATACCCTAGTGTTTAGGTTTATATCTCAATATAACAATGATAAAGTAGTAGTTAATAATCTCTGTCACTTGCAATTGATTATCTTTTATTTCTGGCCTTGATTCCTCCTTGCTTAGTATTTTCTTGACTTTCTTGTTTGTCTTTAACAGGTTGTGGGCTCTGCAATTGAAGACCAAATGCACCAAGAAATTACATCTCAACCTCCAACAACACAACAGAGCATCACCTTAAATCCTGAAAAATTCCCAATGCCTAAATTTCCTGTATCCATCACCCCTGTAGTGGTACCAGTCACAGCTGAAACTCCCATAGAAGGTCTCTCACTTGGGCAGGTCAATCAGCTAACCAATTCACCCAAGCCCATCAGGCCAATTCCCATTTTACCCATCCCCCCATCTTCCAAAATGGCCAATCTGAACCTGAACAAGACGACGGCTGCCGTTGAGCTGCCGTCTCTGTCACTTAACTTGTCAATATCATCCCAAACGCTGCCACCTCCGTCAAGCCAAGAACAACCATCGTCCAATCAGCAGTCACCACGTGTCGTACACACTTCCACTTTCCAAACAGTGCCAGCTGCTGGCTTTAATGGAAGTGGTGGGGATAGCATGATTAGTGTTGCTTGATGTGAACCTAATGATAATATTTGTAGTGATTTATGTGCTGTAAAGTATGGGGAATCTGTTGTGCTACTTTAAGTAATTTTAACTTTCCTTTCCACTATTTGAGAAAACAAAGATCAAAGTTGGATTAGTTAATAGTAGTTAGCTTGGTAGATATCTAAGGATTAGATTATTTATTTGGTGGATAGATGATGATGATATCTTCTTGTACAGGGTAGGGAGATTATGGAAGTAGTTGTCACTATCAGCAGTTGGGGTCCCTGCTCTAATTATTGAATGTTCACTTATGTGGGGATATGGTTTATTTAAGGTTTTATGTATCAGTACCCTTGGGTTTCTGTCGTTTTCTCTATTACAAATGTATTTGGGCCACTTTCTTTTGTCCCTTTAGTTGAAATACTATTTCATTTTTGTACTTATATTACATTTCCATTTGCTTAGCAATCTGTGGCCGTGTGCAGTTTGCCTGCCTGCATCTTGTCTGCTCTCTTTGATTGACTACTTTTGATCAATTCTGATAGTTTTATGTAACAATTTCCCAGAGGTTTGACATCAATTATTTTCAAAACATTTGATCACAGTAAATTGGAGTGAAATAAACTGCAATTATTAACATGGGATGATGACAATAACAGCATTTTATCATCATGTTCCCTAGCTATTTGTGGACGCATCTAAAGTTTAAAATAAATGACACATACTGTCGGCAACTTACATGCAACCAAGTCCAAGATTTATTGCAATTAACTCAGTGTGTACTGGTTGACAGAAGATGGGGAGGCAAGACCAGAGGCAAACTAGTGGGTGCAGCCATAGTATAGTGAAGAGAGTTGTTGTGATGGAAGCGCCAGCTTTCCCATCTGCATTCTCCTTGGTCTTCTTATCGGAGAAATTCCGATGATCAGCAGCCGCATCTCCTTGCATTAAATAGGATTTACTCTGTGGAGCTTCAGATCTGTTGCTTTTGGTCGTTGATGGGGAGGGTTGTGTAGATTGATCGTTGCCAATGAGAATGAAGAGAGTTTGATGATGTTCAGCATTAAGTGCATCGCACAGACTCCTTTTCCAGCCTGTGTTTGTCTACCATTGCACGTATGTGCATGCAAACATATACGATTTTTGTACCTTGCTGTATATCAACCAGAAATGTGTGGAAATCTTATGAATGAATGTAAGAAGAATTGAAGTGGAAGAATCAGAATCTGTCTTTAATTAGAAAGGCTAACATGAATATAAATATTAATTTAAATTAATATTTTATTCCGTAGAGTTGTTTTTTCCTTGAAAAAAAATATGATAGTGGATCGATATCTTTAAATAAAGGTAGACAGTGAGAGGGGCAGAATCCGAATACTAAACACACACGAGTTTCACAAATATGTTAATACACACGTCCGAATGTGATTGTGAATTATATATATATATATATATATATATATCAATTCAAATTAAAGAAAAGAATAGTGCAAAGGCAGACCCAATTAAGATTCCTCTTTTAATTTGGTGCTCTTCCAATCCCTCCAAAAGGCTCTAGCTTCATCCAACATGTCAACTATATTCTCACGAAATGACAGATACAAACAGTGCAGTCTCTCTGTTCCTTAATGCTAAAAAATTCTCCATATTATTATCTAATCAATGGTTAAAATATTCTTACTTAAGGGGGTGTATTCGTTTAAGATTTCGTGGGATTTTAAAGGACTTTTTTCTTATAAAAAAGTTTGTTGGTATTCAATCAGGATTTTAAAGGATTTAAAAATAATCCATTGGTATTCAATCAGGATTTTAAAAGACTTAAAAACAATCCACTGGTATTCAAAAATATAAGGATTTTAAAGGATTGTTGGGTTTGATGGATTTTGATGGATTCTTTAGTGTATTTTATAAATACCAACAATCCCATCAAAACCTGTAGGATTTCGGTTGACTTTTTTAATTAATGACTTTATTTATCCCCAAATTGATTTATATATAATTATTTATTTTTAAGACCTAAAATAGTTTTAACCTTATAATTTCATCTCTACATTTATAACATCAACGATAAAATAATTACAGTGACGAAGAGTAATATAATATTATATATACATATATACTAGAATAAATAAAAATAATTAATAATTAATCATTAAATAGTATTAAAAAACGATATTGGTCATCCTAACTTATATACAAGATAAATCTTTATTTTTATATAGTATTATTATAATACTAATATTATATATTACATATGTCATTAGGTAATATTTTTATATTGATAATATTTTTTTACGGTATTTGAGTTTTGTTATATTTTACTTTGGTTGCTTTGATTATTCAATTTCGATACTTTTTTATATTGATAATATTAGCATGTGCAGCTCTACATAACTTTATTCGCAAAGAATGTCATTCTGATGAATTTCCAATTGAATCGGTGGACGAACCTTCATCTTCAACATTACCAGTTAATGAAGACCGTGATTTTGAGCCTATCATTCAAACTCAAGAGCAAGAACGACATGACGCTAATGTTTGGAGGACTAGTATAGCTATGAATATGTGGAGTAATGCTATTTAAAAGGACATGATATTATGATTTTTTTTGTCTTTAACTTTTTTTTTTTTTTTTAATTTGAAGGTATGAAAATTTTTGAATTTTTATTGTATGTCACAAATCCATGAAATTCTGCAAAGTCTACAAAATCCTATAGAATCCATTAAAATCCTTATTTTAAAAGTCTTACAAAATCCTGCAAAATCTTAAAAGTCACCAAAATCCTACAAAATCTTTAAAATCTGCAGGATTTTTTTCAGCTAAAAAAGTCTTTTAAAATCCTAATCCAATACACCCCCTAAATCTCTCAACCCTTAAAATTTGCTTAAATATAATCTTACCCAAATTAAGTTTCTTTTACAAATTTGTCCCAACTCTTAAAATATGAGCGATACACTTAGTTAGTAGTTACCACGGGTGCAAATGGCTCTTACAGTCTTATTTCTTAAATCTTAGTAAAAGTTAACAACACTAACATCTTTATTTTATTTTTATTTTTTTAAAAAGGAAAGCTCAGAAGCGCTGGCATTTCAACTGAAATTCAGTGTAAACACGGTGGACCCAACCACCATGGAATAGCGCAGCAGTCATCAACGCAAACCGAAGGTGCACCAGCCGGGAATCGGACCCGGGTCTGTACCGTGGCAGGGTACTATTCTGCCAGTAGACCACTGGTGCCTCTTAGCATTATCACCTAATGTATCCTCTTATTAAAGACCAATCGCTACATAACCTTCATCTAAATGCGGAATGTGGAATTAAGTGATACAATTGGCACAGAGAAGATTATATTGATGGCTCATTTGGTTCGTAAGATAAAAGTATCTATTTTTTTAAAAATAAGTATATTTTCGACGGATATATATTTTTATCTTACGAACCAAATGAGCCCTAAATCACATGATGAATGAGGGGTTCAATTGGCTGCCTGTTCTATTCAGTATTCACACAGTCGAAGAATTAAAGCGCCAGATGGTTTATTAATCTTTTCAGCCAAGGAAGACATAAAAATTGAATACATCTAAAAGTGTTGAAGGACTTCCACATTATTCAGACAGACTTGTTTTCAAACTCAACTAGCAACTTATAATCACTTTTTTATTTGAAAAGTTGGATCTCACCAACTTAAAGGAAAAGTGATTCTCCACTATTCAAATGAATTTAAAAACATACACATATAGAGCCGTCAAAATGGGCTAGGCCCGTTGGGCCAGCCCGCCCCGCAATAATAATAAGAGGGTTGGGCCAAGGATTTCTTAACCCGCTTGGAAGCGGGCCTAGACAGGCCGGCCCGTTTGGGTCGCAGGTTGACAGGGCGGGCCAGCCCGCCAATATATATTTGTTATACTTATATATAATATATGTTGTATATATGTGTAATATATGATATTTTTTAATTTTAAATTTTTTATATTAAATTTTCCTTCCACCCCAAGTTCTAAAAGAACCAAACACGCCCCTGACTCAAATTTTTTATATTAAACTTTAAATTTTTTATATTAAATTTTTTAACTTTAAATTTTTTATATTATGTTTGATGAAATTTACTTTACGTGAATTGTGACTCTCGTTGTGAGATTTATATTATAAATTATTTATGTGATATTATATGATGATTTTAGTTGAAGTTATAGTAAATAATTATTTTTTTTAAAAATAGAAATGGCCCGCCAAAGCCTGCAGCCCGCCATTAAATTGTTTGGTTGAGGTTTTTGCGGCCCGTCATATTTTCAGCCCGCCCCGCCCCGCCAAAAGGCGGGCTTTTGCGGGTTTAGGCTCGCCCCGCCCCCCCGACCCGTTTTGACAGCTCTAGTAACATACAACTACAAGATATATATAAGCTGATTATATTGAAAGTGAAACACAAGACTTACTCGATTCTTTACTCCTTCCGGTTATGAGTTTTCACTTATTTTATTTGTCCATTCAAAAATATTGTGCATATTCTCTTATCAAATTAATTACTTTACTATTACCATCTTTTGTTATACATATATCATTGACTTTATATTCACACAAATTATTTTATTCATATTAATTATTTTATTTTATCTATTTTGTTAAATATTTTACTAATTTTTTCTAAATGTGTGTAAAAATGATAGTGAAATTTTATGACCAGAGAGTATCAATTATCTTAGAAATGTTAAACGGGCTGGCCCTAGCCCTATAGGGCCAGCCTTACAGAGCTGCGGGCCTAAACGGTCCCGGGTCTTAGCGGTTCGTTCTTAACGGGCCACTAATACTCGGGACCTAAACCTAACCCTAGCGGTCCGCGAGCTTAACGGGCTCGGGGTAAAAAAAAATTTAAAAATTAAAAATTAATATAAAAATACAATTAATAATTTAATAACTAAAATAATCCATAAAGTACACACTTCAACAACATAAAGTTCACACACTAACAATATAATCCATAAAATTCACACATTAACAACATAATCCACAAAGTTCACACATTAACAACTAAAATTTAATAAATATCTTCAAACTCTTCAATCTTAGATATTAGATCCTTCCTTGGACAATGATAAAATATCTTCTTCCATTTCATCATCATCATCATCATCATCATCTTGTGCGCGAGATGGGCGAAGAAGGAGGATGCTTGGGAGTTGGGAATGGCGACGGAGGCTACGCGACATAAACCTTAATTGAAGAATATGAGAACTTAATTTCATTGGTATCTAGTTATATACTATTTTCTATTTTTAATTCTTAATTAATAACAAATTAGTAAATTAAGTAATTAATAAGAGTAATAAACTAATAAGTTAATTAGTAAATATGCAAACTGTAAGTATAAAATATTAATAACTTAATGTATACAAGTTCATAAATTACAACACTGAGAGAACCAGACACTACTTTCCAATTTATATTATATATAATAAATTTAATTAAAAAAATCGGGCTACCGGGCCAGTCCAATTAACCCGCGGGCTAACCGGTCCGGACAAAAAAAACCCGATTTTATACGAACCGCCATATGCTCGGACCTAACCTGTAAATTACAGGGATAAACGGGTCGGCCCGCCAGCCCGCGGCCCGTTTAACATCTCTAAATAATGTAGTACAGGAGCATGATGCCATTACCAAATACGGAAGGGGTCAAAGTTGAATAAGTGGATTCATTGGGACCGAATATATAATATTTTTTTAATTCGAAAGGGAGATCTAAGTAGCCAAGATTCCACAACAGAGACGAAGAAAATAGCGAAAATGCACTCTTCAATCAGGCGATTGATGCTAACACTGCTCTTCTTTCTCATTTTGTTCGTCTCCCCACATCTATCTCTTAATCATAACTCGTAAGCATATTTCCTTCTTGCTTGATTTTTTATTTATGTAATATATTTCGATATTATTTTTGCGGTAGAAATTCTGTTCTTGATTGTGAAATATGGTTTTTTGTTTTTGAATTGATGATTGGTAAATGTTACAGAGATTTACCACTTATGAACGGGAGAACCCTAATGGGTTTTAAAGAAACGCCGGAAGGAGGAAATGTTACTTTTGAGTGCTCTCCTTCAGGCCCTTGCATACCATGCTCTCGCTCTGAGACGGTTAACCCCCCCCCCCCCCCCCCTCTTTCTGGCTCTTTAAATTGCTGTCTTATTAATAATCTTGTTTCGATTTAGTTTCTTATTTGTTTGCCAGGATTTCTGCTTTTGATGATTGGTTTTTTGGATGATGTTCATTACAAAGAATGGCAAATTGTTGTGTGTGTTTGTGATGTTGTAGACTCAAATTGAAGATTGTTTAGACTATTTAGGTGATCGGAGACATATAGATGCTCATCTAAGTGTTACACATACAATTTTTGCCGCAGCTTTCTAGTTTAGATGCTCATTCAAGTGAATTAAGATTGTCTTAGATTACTCCATTGGATGAATACTACACATCAGAGTATTTTTTGCTTATGGCGAACTTTCGACTTCATATGCACAGAGACCCTGCCTATAGGTTCAGGTTTCTAAACTCTTTTGTTCACAAGGCATGTTAGGTAGTGCATCTGTTCTCTTGTCCGTTTTCTTCGTGACATGCATATTGCTTTTATGTTGCCTTTGTGTTTAAACATCCGTCATAATCATTACTAAACATCTTCTAAATAATGGAATATCAAAATATAATGGTTGTTGGACCAATACATTAAATCATGAGTACAATCCAATATCTATATCGTTAAGCACAGAATCAAACCCCAAGTCAGGATGTTGAAATTATGACTCTTGATGCCACAATATGTCCATTGACACCATTTTGATATTATGATTCTAAATCTGTCATCATTTCCTGAAGCCTGGTCAGTTATCAAATTTATGCATGATATGTTGAGTTATATGGTTTCTTATTTAATTTAGTTTTCAAGTAAATAATTCTCTGATGCAATAATGTGATGCTGTTTCTTAGAGTGAGGAGAAATATCGATGTGGTGAAACTGGATATCGCATTCGTCTGAAATGTGCCCCATCTGGATCTGGATCAAACAATCCAAAAACTGTAAACAAGCAGGAGAGACACAAAAGATTGCTTGCTGATTCATCCAAATCAGGTGGTGGATCTCGTGCTTATGTCACTTATAGGAGCTGTATACCTGCAATCAACGAAGAAAAGTTGTCTGTACTAGGTTTTGAGGTAATTACTCCCAATTTTATACCTTTCAATCATTAGCCCTTTATCGAAGTTAAAACTCACTTACTTGTGTATCATTCGATTAACAAAGAAGTTTTGCAATTTCATTTGCTTACATTCCATGATATTGAGGATGCATTTTGGTGTGCTCTTTGAGTTGATAGATAGTGTGACCGAGGAAGAACTGCTTTCAACTGCCTCAAATAATGATTTTGGGATTATATTTAACTACTTTATTTAGTCTTGCCTAAAAGTTATCTCCATTGCATAATTTGTCTAACTTGGAATGTTTATTTTGATTAATCAAGTACAGCTTAAGCATTGTTTGTCCCGTAAATTTTTCTGCAGGCTCTAATGTTGGCATTGTTGATAAGCAGCGGCTCGTTTATATACTTCAGACGAAAGCGGAGTACTGTCGTGGCTGGTGGTGTACCAATGAGGCTCCCAACTAGTTCTAGATTTTAAGTAACACATACAGAAACGAAATTTCTTTTTCATAAAAGATTCTTTTTGTAAGCTGTGGCTAATATTCGGAAGTATCCATTACTTGGTATTTTTTGGCTTGTAATCAAGAAATTCTGTAATTATTGTACAATGTTTTTGCAATCCCTTTGTAGCCAAGAAAACAGCATGTTAATGTTGTTGAGGTATCCAATCTTGGGTAGAAATGAGCAGCTTGCCACCCATGTTCAAATATTAACTATGCAGCTATCAAACTTGATTATTTAAATTCCCTTTGTACGAATACATCTTCAAACGAAAAAGATAAAAAAGGGATCGTGTAATGTAAGCAAATAACCCACAATTACTGTTTGACGAACAATCTGCTTCACCATTGTACAATAGCTCGTAAACCACACGAGTACGTATAATTATATGATTGAGGATGTAAATTATAGAAAGAAAATAGCATCACCATTGCTTTTCTGTTGGAAGAAAAATGTACAAATTTGAAAAAGGAAGTCCATTCCTGCGCCAACTCTCCATCAAATGTGTTGAGCAAATGACCAAAATGAGGAGTAGGGCAAACTCCAAAGAAAAGAATGATGTCGAAAATAATAATTCTCAAATAACAATACTCTTCTCTTGAGACACATCTACAGTAACATAACTGCAAGCATGCACTACCAGCAGCTGCTGCTGAGTTCACAAAAAATAATCTGGAGTCTTGCGAGTAGTATCCGGCTCAATCTGCCGAGGGGCCGGGTCAAATTGAAGGAAGTTTTGCTCCATATTCTCCCCAATTTCCAGTATTGCAGCCATGTTACCACACCGGTAACAATAGTTTGGAGCGCTAAAAACGGTCACCACGTTCTTTTCCTACAAATCCATGTGGAAGCAATAAGTACGAATTGTTTGATAGCTGCGTTGTATGCAGTGTTGATGGGTGTGATGAGATCCTCTATCACACATGCGACCGGGGATCTCATCTGGTAAGTTTTAGAAGAATAAGGGCTTCTTTGATCTTAGTTGAAAAGAATACCAGTTTACATGAACAGAAAGAAAAAAATATATATGTGGGCTTAATTGATCCTAGCAGATGAGTTTAGGGGTCAATTCTCGCATTTTGAGAAGATAGGATTTATTTGATCCCAATCAATAAGGAAAAGGTTTTAAATGTACAAAAAGAATAAAAAAATAAGAAGCCTACTTGATCCTAACGAATCAGATTGACCTTTTCCCTAAACACTATGTAGCTAGAGTCGGAAAGCGGGACAAGGAGAGCAGGACTGAGGAACTCATCTAGGGTAATGATAAGCTCAAATGCTTCAGATTATAGACACACCTGACACCAGTTGTAACCCTCCATGACAAGCTGGTGCGCTCTAGAGATAAGAGTGAGACCATTGGTGTGGTTGAACTGAGCAGCTATATCCTGCCCGAAAGTGTATCCGGCCCCACGAGGTGATATGCCCCAACCGCAACGGTCATCAGGATCAGACCACAAGAGATCACACATTGGTCCTTCGTGTGGAACCTACCAGTACAAATACATGCATAAATGAATTGTCTAGGAAAAACTATAACATATAGGGGATAATATCTTACATGAATAAAATGGCAGGACTATAAAATATAGGGGACAATATCATACATGATAAAAATATGTGGCACATCCACTCATGTTCAAAATTTTAAATTTTACCTCCTGTATGCGATCTAAAGCTCGAATATTGTCTAAGGTATCAAGTGATGGCGAAAGACCCCCATGTAAACAGAAGATCTACAAAATAAAGTGTAGCTGTGTAAGAAATTATATACAAAAAAGGTGCTTCATTAAAAAGAAAAAAAGTTTGTATTTATCAAGCAAACCTGGCTCTCAATAAGTGCTGTCAAAGGCAAATAATCAAAAAGGTCAGTGAAATACTTCCACACGTTGGCATTGCCATACTTCCTCAAGCACTCATCGTAAAACCCATACCTGGCATGAAATTAATTACATAAATATGGTGAAATTAATTACATAAATTAATACTTTGGCCAATAGAACTTATCAGTTGATCATTCAGTAAACAAAAATGTATCTTCCTAGCCACATGTATTCTGATAAATTTCATGAAGGGTGATTGTCATTAAGCTTCAAGGCCATGAGAAGGGAAGCAACTAATGAAGTAACGAAACAAGCATTTAGGAGCTACAACAGATCCAACAAACAGCAGGACTCCAGGGAATTACCATATCTGCATATCACATGCTTATTATTATTTTGGTCTCTTTTTTTATGACCAGGTCATTACAAGTGGGAAAATTAAAAACCTAGGGGGTGGGAAACATCAAACTGACCTTTTCTTTTACATGAATTTACTTGTTCTTCTTATATTTGTGCTCATGGAAACCTACAGACTTTCATCAAATGTACAGAGTCAAAATTATAATTCAGCTTCTTGCAAGACCCTAAAACTACATCAAGTATTACGAGTAATGTGGGGAAAATCCAACTTTGGTTCGCAGCTTTCATTTGTCAGGGGGGGTCAGTAAATTAGAATATTGACACACAACTAATCATACCATAGCTTCCAAATGGCAGGCCAGCACACAGGTGACATGAAGGTTAGATGTTTTCCCAAAACAAGGCACGAACCCTACTGAAGGAAGGTGGTGCACATTTCAAGCGCTTTGTGTGCAATGTTTTGCATCACACACCATGTATGCCTCATTGAATGCAGCCAATCAAAAAGAAAGTTAAACACAAAAATTCTAGGTGTACATTTTGGGCTGCCACTTGATTCAGTAATTCCTAAACCTGTTCTCTTCAAAAGGATAGGCAATTAGTCGTAACATCTTTATTTTCTGTTAGTCCTACTTTCTTCATCTTCTTTCTTTTTCTCCCAATGCTACAACCCGGCATGAACCCTATCTTATGTTATTGCAGTTATTTTCACTATTTCCTTTCCCATTTTTCAACTCTTTTTCTTTTTGGATTGTGGTATTGTCAAATCATTGGCCCATTGCTGATTTTCTTTTCTTTTCTTCGCACAGAGAGGGTAACAATCAGTGCTGTAACTATTTATTTTCATGCTGGAATTTCTCAAGTTTCATGAATAGAGACTGAAAATTCTAAAATATTTAAATTTGCTGAAATAATTAAAAACAAAATCTTGACCCACAGCCTTATTTTATTATCTTCGTATTGTTTATATTTATAACATATTTGTTACTAGCTGAATAGCATTGTTAGCATTTAATCAAAAAATACAATTCTGTGCTTCAAGTGTGCCAAGCTCAAGGACAATTTGCAGCTTAGGTTTTCACTCGAGCATATCAAACCAGAGAATACAAAGGTCTTACACTTGAGTGATCTGTCGACTTTCATGGTTCCCCCTAAGAATTGTGATTCTATCTCGGTATCGAACTTTTAGAGCCACTAAAAGCGAGACAGTCTCCACTGAGTAGTATCCACGATCTGCATTAAATGACTATTTTGTTAATGGTATGAAACTGTATATTTGATTTTGATTGAAAGAGTAATTAAATCCTACAATAATAACTAAACCTCTACTCAACTATGCAAGATCATCTAAATGGATCAATGTTTCAGCATTTGTGTTCAGTCAAAACACATTACAGGTAATTTGTGTTTCGTCATATTTTGGCATTTGTGTCTAGAATCATATTCAAAGTCTAATAATATTCTCTTTCCCTTTTCATTTGAGTTAATGATATTTCTTGTAATTTTTATTTTTATCAACATCAGCAGCATTTTACAATAAAATATAGAGCATGCACTGTTTATTTATTCTACATTTATTCCAATCTGTTTGAAGCTGTGTGTATACTGATATCAATTCCTCCATTTTCTTTCATGATAGATATCATTTTTTTTTAAAAAAAACTTATAGATGCATTTATCTCATGTCTGCCAATTTTCATATTTATCCTATTTTTATGTAAATTATAATTCATAATAGTTACTAAAAATAGAAGTGACCAATCGAACATGAAAAACATCACACTAAATACTCCAACAATGATGCAAGCAAGGCAGAATTAAAAATGTCACTAAAAAGAACATTAAATTTGATATAATTCTAAACGACAAAACAGGATCCCGTGTTTTCGCAAAGAAATACCATCTACCTCAAATGTATAAATATGAATAATAAAAAAAAAATAGGAACCACTAGCCAAGACTTAAATGAGACTTTTGAAAACGTGGTATTCAAGGTTTCAAACCTATGTTACACATAGTTGAGAAAAGACAAAGCAACGTAACCATAATTGTTGATGACACATATTAAGCAAAAAAAAAAAAATTCTCAATCAGTTTTCAAATATTCACAGACCATTTGCGTCATTCAATGTCCATAACAGCTGTTTTCAGCATTTCTACGTCAAAACCTAATACAAAAATAATTGTATGACATGATTGAGTCGAATCATAACCATCACCAAATCTTTTGAAACATTTAGCGGCACCATGTCACCAATGGTTTGTCCAATTGCTTAAAAATAAATCAGTATGGTGTAAGCATTTTTTATATTACTACTGTCGATTTCAAGCTGCATTTAGCTCACAAGCACAGCACTGCAGTCCGCAGGAAGCTTGATAAGTGATAACTACTCATCAATCTCCAGCACATCAAACTAAATAATGAGATGACCAGTTAGGTTTCCTGATCCTTTTCCATTTAAATAGACCAGACTAATCAATCTGCAAAAATCACCTTTTGGGGCATTCTGTTATTCTCTTTCAATATTATAAACATGCATCACATCTTCAAACAAAAGACTTAACTATACCAATATTTAATTTTGAAACAGATTATACACATTTTTCATTGAAATAACTTCATCCTCTGCATTCACCAAAATAAACCACAGCCAAGAGCAAAGAGACAATTTATCTAAGCCATAAACAGCTACCATAAGCATACCTAGCTCATGCACACAGACAAATACATATGGGGAAACAGCTTTCAAATTAAATTCACCAAAATTCAAAAGGAAAGGTAAAAACTGACCAACATAGTCTCCCATGAAAAGGTAATTAGTATCTGGAGCATTGCCTCCAATTCGAAAAAGCTCAATCAGGTCGTAGAACTGCCCATGGATATCGCCGCACACAGTAACGGGACATTTTACCGGCTGCACATTCCATTCCTCCACCAAAATTGCCCGCGCTTGATCGCACAAAATCTTCACCTCCGCCTCCGACAACGGCTTGCATTCCATCAATTGATCTATTTGCCTATCCAAATCTCCATGCCCCGGCATTTTCTCAATCGGAAAACAAAATTCCCCGCTTCCTTCAGCTTTCAGGATTTCAGCACCTCGATCTGAAATTTGATCCGAGATTCAAATCTGAACTACAGAAAGCAAGAAATTCTTCGGCCGCCGGATCACTTTGAGATCTAGAATTAGAAATTTATCGGCAAAACGAAAAAAAGTGTAGGATTATTCATGATTTTCTATTCCTAAGATCTGCTTCCATTTTCGCAAAGAATCTAAATTTCAGAAAAAATTTAGAATTTTTTTTGTAATCATTTGTTTGAAGGTTATTTATGCCTAAGAGGTGAACCTAGACACAAAGGAGGTGACCCTATAATGTGTGTGTGAAGTTGTAGAACGCAAAATGCAACTAAAATGAACTCGAAATGACATGGAAATTGGAAATGCAAGCATCTGACTGTGTATGGACATATATTTTTCCTTGTTACGACTAACCCCTTGAAAAATATAAAATTAAACAAAAACCCCTAAACAGAAAAAGTTGAGGCCAAATAGCCTTTTCTGACGACACATCCGCTGCATGTTTGTTTTAGATTTTAGATTAATTTAAATGGTAGTGTCAAGTGTCAACTCATAAATTTAAAATTATTTAATATAAATTTTTTAAATAGAAGTATATATTTATTTTGAAATTTTAATTTATTTTATGTCAAATTAATATCTAATAATGATTGATATTATATTATGTAAGAGTAAAATAAAAAAGAATGAATGAATGTGAGAAGAGATATGATATACATTTTATAGGTATTTTTGTTGTGGATGAAATATAAAATGTAAAAGTAAAATTTTAAATCTCTAACTCGATTGGAATAAAGATTGAAAAACATTATCCCAAACTTGTAAATCCCAAAACAAGCGTGGACCAAATTTTATTATGACATCCAAAATTAAATTGAATAACTTAATAAAATTATATTATTATATTTGTGTTATTTTTATAGAATAATTTCAACATTATTTTTCAAAATGTTTTTTTTTCGCATATGCTTAAAAAAATTACCACAATATAATTCTACTAATACACATAAGTATTCACATAATTCTCTCTTATTCAAAGAGCAAGATTTTTTTCTAAAAATTGATAATTAAAGAAATAAAAATAAATTCAACAATTAATAGAAAATTTAAACTGTATTACATTATTTCAAATATAGAGAACTCATTTTTTAAGGGAAAATTACAAAATAATTCATAAAATTGATAAAAATTATAAATTGGTTTTGTGCAGAAAAAAAATATACTTCTGTGCAGGAAAAAAATACACTTCTATGCCGATATTGTGAACTAATTTGTAAATATAGTCACCTTTTTGAACCAATACGTAAGTCACCTTTTATTTAATTCTCAATTTTTTTTTTAATTCTCAAAAATTGTGTAATTTTAATGAACAAATATGGCATTCGAATGCGATGAACGTAACACTTCAATGCTTTCCTCGATATAATAAATATAGGAATAATATTTAAGTGTAAGAGGTTGTTAGGAAAATAAACAAAGGTTTGTATATTTTACATTATTATTTGTTTTAACATGATGCACAAGTAAGTGGTATAAGTATACTTTTATAGTTTACATTTTAGTTTTTTCTTCTATTTTATATACTACTTGTTGAATAATTAGTCTTATTCCATTTTGAATGACAAGAATAGTTATTTTAGTGTGAAGGCGTAAACATAGGCGGCTCTAAAATATTTAATTGAAATTACAGTAGACTGCAATCACTTTTACTAGATAATTAATTAAAAAATAAAAATAGTGGCATGCCACAATTTGGAATTTTGAGATGGGCCTTGATATATACCCTCCAACATTATTAGATACCCATCCAAAATATATTTATTTTATTTTTATATATATTTATCTAAATTTACTCGATATTTTAATAAAAATGTGTAAAATAGCCCATTAGTTTATGAATAGCCCATTCATTTCCATATATCTATAAAGATAAATATTCTCAATCCAAGAATTTCTTGATTATTTTATTATTGCCAATAGTCATATTATTTTATTATTTATTATCCTTGTGTTAACAAAATATATATATATATATAAAATCCCCTAATAAACATATATTTCATACTCATAATATTTTCTTTTACATAAATGAAAAGATAAAAAAATGTCGAATGAAATTCAGGCCTAAGCAAACTAAAAAAGAGGTCCATCCTTGCCAGCCCAGTAGAAGAAATCTTGAACCAACATTTATTCAAATATCATGCGAAGAATATATAGCCGCCGAGAACGTACCCAATTTAATCAAGTGGGTCCAGGCTAACAAAATGGAATCTTCATAAAAAATTTGTCATTCTATATTAAAATATTATAATACATTAGTAATTATTTATGCGTAAGTATTTTGTAAATTCGAATTCACATAAACTTGTATCACTGTTATTCATATATAACATGACTGTTATAAAAATATTTTTGATTTTTTAACAGCGATAGTCCAGTTACATAATAGTGATAGTGAATATATATAACATCCATAGTAAATAAACATAATGTTGATAATTAATAAACCCGAATTCATAAATTTAGGTGCATACAAATTTTTGTCATTACTTATTGGGTTTTTAGGGGAAATGACCAACTCCGAGGAAAAAATTATCAAAGATTGACTGCCTGGATAGAGGTGGATTTTCAAGGGCCCGGTGATTCATTGTTGTTCTATTGTCATACCTTTATGTAAAGTAAATTGGGTGAGAATTTATTAGGGTTTAGCTTTTAATTAGGAGTAGGTGTCTTGTGAATTCGATTATGAATAATAATAATAATTATTATTTACATATATTATTATTGTTATAAAAATATAATTAATTTTTAATACTGATAATATATATGTATAATTATGTAATAAATATACATAATAGTGATATTGTATACACATAACAGTGATAATTGTTAAAATCGAATTCACCGTAATTTCAAGTTTATACAAATTTTTGTCTTTTATTAGACTTAAAACTCAATCAAAACCCTAGTCGCACGTGAACTTTATTATTATGCCATAAGCAAAAAAAAAAAAACCATAAACAATATGAGTTCGAACCCTCCTTCGTAACTTCTGGAACTTCTTCGTAGTGGCTCCCTTCCATGTCTCATTTCCGAAGGAACCTCAAATCGGCTCTATTTTATTATATTATATTTCATCAATATTTCAATTCCATTCATTTTATACACCCTTTGGTGTCATTGACATAATTTCTAGTCTATCTCTTTTTATTTCTTTTCTATATATGGAAAGTTAAAATATCATCATATAATAATCCAGAAGTTGCAATAGAGAAAAAAGGGGGAGGTTTGTGATGATTTTTCAATCTTTTCTACTAGGTAATCTAGTATTCTTATGCATGAAGATAATCAATTCGGTCACTATGGTCGGATCCTATTATGGATATCTGACCACATTCTCTGTAGAGTCCTTTTATCTCTTATTTCTCTGAGCTAGGTTATTAAAGAAGGGACCGAAAATTGGACGGCTAAAGTGTACCATGTGTCATATATAGTTGAGGACAGTGGCATTGTATGAGCTCGTATTTATCTTAGTAGCTTAATAGAATTTGTTCCTTATATATTCTCTGAGGTTGATCTTGTACCAAGTCCTTCAAATCTGATTTCAGGGAGAAAAAAAAGGTGTTGTACGCTAATCTATTAGAACTAAATCCTAGATTATGGGGTAAATAATTTGTGTCAAACTCAAATTAAAATGAAATAGTGAATATAGAGAAATAACGTGTTAATGTTTGAAAAAAAAAATTGATACTGCTTGGAATTTTTTTTAATAAAAGAAATACCAAAAATTCTAAATTACTAACTTTTGATGGTTACCATAAATTCCATGAACCACGTCCTTTTTAAGACCTCTAAATTTTCTATTAATAATATATTTCAAGGGCAGAACACCTGGTTGGTTTTGATGGGACCAACCACTGATGTTATAGCCCACTCAAATATCTAACCTCAAAACTATGCAGCATCCAATTGCCATTTTACCATTAGAACCTTAAAGCACAATTGAATGTAAAAAAAAAAAAAAAAAAACTTAGTCTGTATTCACCGGTTGCACTGTGCAACACAATTTCATTTTTTAAAAATTACACAAAATATTAATGAAAAGTCACACATTTTATTATTGAAAAGTGTATCTTTAATAGTGTAACTTTTTAGTAATAATTGTGTAACTTTTCAGTAATAAATAATGTAATTGTTTAAAAATACACATGAATTGCACGATATAACTGGCGCACAAGAGACTTACTTTAAAAAAAAAAAACTTATTTTCATGGTTAAAGATATAAGTAATGTCAGCATATCATGCGTATGGTCGAATATGGGTTTCTTGCATTTTCGGATTATTTCTAGTTTATAACATTTGATTAATTATTTACTTAACAATATATCCGGCCTTGTTATTTGATGTTTTTATGAAATGTAGTAAGAGCAGTGGAGTTTAAACTTATTCGTGTGAATTAGTTTTTGAAACACTCGAAGAATCATGCCCAAAAGTGGTAGAAATTTGACTTTTGATCATCAATTTTTTCTCTGGTCAAATGTAACCAAAGATCACGGTTATTGTGCTTCATAAAGTCTAAGACACTTCAAAATTTATACTTAGAATAGAAGGTGGTTTTAATTCCACTTTTGATCCTCAATACCTCGAAGGTGGTTTAAAATCGACCATTGAGAGGAGATTATAATGCATGAACGACCCTCTTTCAAGGACACAATCAGATTGGAGGGTGATCATGAGAGAGAGAGAGAGAGAGAGAGATGAGTGATCCTCATAATCAAGGTGTCCACTTTCTTTGCCAAATATTCTTGAATTCAAGAATTTAGCAGGGGATTCCCCTGAAAATAGTGACTGTCAATTCTTGATTTCGGATTACCATACATATTCACAGTGGCAAACTTCCACCTTTGTTTTGTGTTTTGTCAAAAAAAAAAGAACACAAAATTCTCTTTTTCTGTCTCCCTCAGCATTCTTGGTCATGGATGAAAATGTATCGCCTCGGCGTCGAGAGAGGTACAGTAGGCTGAGCACCTTGGAAGTGGAAGGACGAGGTCATGCCATTCCCAGCACAGCTGAATCCGATTTAGCTTCGGAATTTCGCCATTTCTGCTGCGATCTCCACCACCACCTGGCCTCGGCATTTGCCGTCATTGATTGGGACCGCATTTGCATGGCAGTATTAGCCACCACGTCTCTAGCATTAATCGTCTTTTTATTCTTCCCATATTTGCAATCTCAGCTGGAAAGTGATCAGCAATTTCGACATCACTTTGTCTTAAACTCATTAACAATCTCTGAATTCCAGACATCAGCTAATCAGGTAACAGGGAAATGTGACGCTATCTTTAACGTCAGCAATCTTGGTGATCGAAGTATCTATCATGAAACCTCTGTTCTCTCTATCTTCATAGATCACGAGCTGCTGTGGGTCGTTCGGACGGGTGACTTCTTCATCGACATTGGTGACAGCATTCTCTTCAATGTCAGCATAAACAAGACAACAATTTCCGTTCCTGCTTCCTTTGTTCCGACTGCTATGATAGAGAGCCAGACATTGCATAAGCCGCTGCGTTTCAAATTGAAGTACGACAGTATGCTTCGTGAGGGTCTGGCCGCGTGGTACGAAGAAAGATCACACATATACATCATTTGTGGTTGGATTGAGATGCAATTCATCAACCAAACAACCCTTATGGGAGGGCCTGCAAATTGTACCAATGAGGATTAACTCTCTTCTTTCTGTAAATAATCCCCTTTTTGTTTCTGTGGCATTTTGAGCACTTTCAATCAACAAAGTGAACTGGTTTCAAAATTTTATTGTTCTTACATTATTAATAAATGGCAATTGAAACATCAAAATTGACATGCAACATTTCTGGATATATGTAACAACACATTAAGGTTACATTTATTCAATGATCGATTGTCTTTGTAACTACTACACCCCAGTTGCAAATAGCAATGACAGATAATACAACAATAAGAAACTGGAAGTTCTGAGCACGTGCATGTCACAAGATCATTGATTCTATGAATCTTTCTTGGGGTAGTGGATGTAAATGAGCCAACTCTTCTATAAGACGGAACCAACCTCGTACATAAGATGTCTGCACCTGACAATATATATTTCTGATTCTGAGTAGAATATGTATAGTGTTGCAGTCGCTGAGGAAGAATAGGAAGGAGAAGACGCACAGCTTTTCAATGCTTTTATTAGCTGTTGATGGAATGGGATCTATCACGATGTTCTTTCGAAACCACCGCCAATCTGCATATGTAGCCACTCAGGTGATGACTCCCTACCATATTCTCTAGTAGTTTGAGAAACAAATCCCACGTTAGACGGATCAAAAGTTTGCTGAGAAAACTGCCCAATGAAAAAAGACATCACAGTGTCAATGTATGATTATTCCAGGACAGAAAGTTACAAAGTAACATTTAGAATTCAGCATTTTCCCATCTTCTGTATTGATTTATCTTTTGATTATGTTTACAAAAATATTGTGCTAGAGACAGATGTATAGTGCTAGTTCAGATTGACTTCATGTTGAAAATTCAAGTCTAATTGGATAATAAATAGCTTCAATCAGCTCTCTGCAAACACGCCACTCAAGACACAATTGTCGATTTTTTCCTGAATCACATCATAAGAGTGGAGGAAACCTATGAAGCAATTTTTGTTGAATCTGAATCTTGAATGAGATAAAGATTAATGGAAACGACCTCCATAATTGTATGTGAAAACTATGGTTCTGTATTTATCCCCTCTGGTGAAATAAATTAACTTCGAATTCGACTTTGAAGTGATAAAGAGGTACAACCAAATGCTGGAAGTTGGCTATCATTTCCTAAGCACTTACATCTTTTGAAGGATATCCGTCAATGCCAACTCTTGCATTGACTGCTTCAAGCTTCATTGACAGAAACTGTAAGACAACCAATTGTTATTAGTGTGTATTTCAAGTGGATTCATCACAAATACATAACAAGCACACACACAGTGCACATGTAAACTCGGGAGCACAAGGGAGATGGAGACACTATCTACCTCAACTTGGCGTTGTAATGATTGTATATAGTTAATGATCTCATCAAGAACTAGTGCTTTGCCAATAACCTGAACTCAAAGAAAGGTTTTCTCTGTTAGAAAAGCAAGTATGGAACTTCAAAAGTATATCTAGCCTGAAAACAGCAGATACGAAAAAAATACATGCAATGACTCTGTAAAAAAACAAAGGCATGAGGTCAACATTCGACAACAAACTGTCAACCAACCCGTTGTCTCACTCAAGCACAAGGAAGGTTATAAGCTCAACGAAGTACTGCAAAAATTGATGAACAATCGATCATTGAGCATCAAAATATAGAAGTTTCGTATACAAAAAATGCAGCCATTAAGAATATGAAGCATAAGAGGCAATACTAAATAGAAAAACAAAAGCAGGTATATATTTGCACTTCTAATATCAAAAATAAAAAATTCATGGACAATGCTATGATTAATAAAGTGAACTGTCTAAAATTCCAAGTAGACATATACATAATGAAACAAGAAAATAAAAGAGACACCTGATGGCGTATTTAAATGAACAAAATGATGCAAACTTCTCGGTGAGAGAATGAAGTTCAAAAATTGTTGATACTCACTTTGTTACAGCCAGGAACTAGATCTTGAAGAATTTTCATCCTCTCGCTAATCTTTTCTCTCCTAGCCTGCACCAAGTGCGTGAAATAATAAAATTCTCTTAGTAACATTCACCATCTTCATAAAAACTCAACACACTAAGCTGCAGAATTATTTGATCTCTTCAGTTTCTAACTATAAATGACACAGACCATGAAACCTCATGCAAATTCAATCTCTTTACATAGATGAATCAGAAATGGATTATGGTCATTACTCTTTCAGCTAAACTGTGACTATCTGTAGCTTGACCTCTTCTTGCTCGCACGTGGATGTAGTCTTGCTTTGGAGGTTCAGCTGATTTCGACGGTACCTCTGCCGCCTTACCAGAGTTCCCTTCGACTTCTACTTTACTTTCCCGAATACCATTTGATCCAACTCCCTTCAGCCTTTTATTGTCACCCTCACTCTGCCTCATGCCAACAGTAAATACACATCAAATTCACATCAGAACTTCAATAAAATTGAAAAAGTAATGGCTTACTACAATTCAGTTGCTCATAAATTCGCAGTGCAAAAAAACATATGCAAATAGATATGATGAATAAAGTGAAAATCCTATGTACAGATCACTAGAAACTAAACCAACCAGGAAATCAACTGTTGAAGCTGGCAAACATTTCCTATCATATGCACGGATTTGAACTAAAAATATAGGCAATTTTATCAATATTGAAAAGAAATAAAGCACACTATATAGAAGGATGTTTTTATAAAATCTTATATAATTACGAAAATTAATCGAATTTGTGCGTTTTACCAAAGCATTATTATTGCTGTTCCCATTGCTATTGCTAGTGGAAGCTCCGCCTTTCGCACACTCATCTTCCTCACGGCGCTTCCTCGAATTGTGATTGGGCGGACTATGATTCGATCTCTGGTCCATCACCATCGGATCCAAGCCCAAGCCGTACGACGCCGCAGCGGCATTCATCTGAAACCCCGGCCAGATCTCTGCGAAGTTATAAACTCCTCCATCGTTCATCATTGCCGCACCCTGTGGATCCATTTTCCGGCGCCGAACCAAATTCCACCGCCGAGGGCAAATCACGGCGAGCGAAGGAGCATGAATGTATAGATATACAGGAAGGTGTATGTATAGGTGGAAGGGGTAGGGTAGGGGTGGGAGGGGACAGAGGAGTGGATCTTCTTTCCTTGGAGAGTGGAGGTTGTTGGTGCGCACAGTACCACTGGCGTACAATGGCTACTACCAGTTAGTGGTTCTTCAATCTAGAGAGAGAAGGGAAGAGAGAGAAAAAGCCTCGGGAGTTGAAAAGAAGTGACTTTGAGTGAGCTTTTCTCGGAGCCTCCAGCGTTTCATGTCTTTAATTAGGCTGCTCAGCAATTATACTATACTACCAGCTCACCTAAACCCTGTACTGATCACTCAACCAATTTTATAGTGCTAGTTTATCATAAATTTGGTATATAGTAGAATTCAAGTATTCTTTTTTAATTATTTCTGTTAATATTAAAAAAATCTGAAATTTTAAGTTAATGTGAAATATTTTTTCAGTATAAAGAGATATAATAATAAAAAGAGTATTAAAAAATTATCAGGTCTAAAAGGGTGTAGGAAAAATAGATTGCCACGTGTCTTTAAAAATGTGTTATTTGACTGATTTGAAAAAAGGATAAATTTAAAATTTTCAAAAAATGTGGATTTTAATGTTAGTAACGTGATGTTAGAAGTGAAGGAGAAAGGAGGTTTAGTAACATTTTTTTAACGGTGGTGTCAAAATCCAAAATTAGCTATTAAGACATAATAGTCTCGTATGAGTAGTTAATTTTCTGATATTTTTGTCATGTATTGGTGTCGTTAAATGTATTTTTTATACTAATTTTGTAGTTCTTCTCTTGAGTTAATAAAATTTATCTTTACCGATAAAAAAAAAAATCAAAAATATATTTGAATTACACGATACAATTTGTACATTTTTTTAATCCTCCATTCCCTTTCTCAAATTCAAAAGTATTTAGTTTGATTTCAAGGTCTTCAATTTTGAAGATAATTTTAATTTATTTATTAATTATTTGAAAAGGTAGTATATAAATATAACTTATTCATTGTATACTTATTTAAAAAAATATAGATTTGAAGCAATTAATAAAGAATAATGAATGTCTTTTCAATCCAAGGAATAATTAAAGTTAGTCCAATAGAAGTTGATTAGTGATAAACGTGCTTAGATTATTACATTATTATTGAGAATGTGATTATGAGCCTATTTGTGGAAAGGTTAGTGATAATGATGGTTTTGGTTTTGAGAATTAGCTTTTTAAGGATAATCTGAAAAGTCTGGACTGATAATGACTCTCCTATCATTCATTGGCCCACTTTTTTTAGATTGTTAGTTTGATTTTGTACCTAACAAAACCACCATCAATTTTTCCTTTTAATTTTTCTTTTACAATAAGAAATACTTTTTCTTTCTTAAATAATTTTCTTATATTTAATATAACCAAAAAAAATGTCATTATCTTCTTATTCCAGTTATGCAGAAATCGATATAGGCGGCCTCTTACCGACTCAATTTTTGTAAAATCGGCAATTTTAGGCGTTTTAAGGTCTAGGAGGTATCTAGACGGCCCAAATTTTTTATATTTTTTAAATTTTAAAAAATTTAGGCGGCGGTCCTAGGCGGTAGACAACCAAAAAGCGCTCGATTACTGATTTCCGACTTCTACAACCTTGTCTCATTCTAGAGAATTAAATTTATTTAAGTACTTTCATGTGATGGAATAAAATGGTTGTTTTTTCAATGGAATTATGTCTTTTAAAGAAAGTTCAAAAAAAATAATCAGAGAGAAGTCATTTAAAACGAATAATATCATAAGTAATTTGGACATTGAATGTCTGGAGCCAACAAAATGTGGCCAATATTTCATGCATTGATTTTAATTATTACAACTTCACAACCTCTATTGTGAAATTTATGAATAATGTGAAATTAATATCATGTATTATTAATATTTAATATTAAAATTTATGATATTAGTAAATATGTACGAGAGTATAAGTTAATGCATAAAATGATTGTTTGCAAATTCTACTATTACTTTCATCACATAAAAGTAATTTTGCAGAAGTAACTCATAGTATTTATTTTTAAATTATGCAAAATAGATTTTGATCAGAACCCATTTTTTTATAATGCAAAATCTTAATTGTTATTTATTATTTATTCTTTTGCAAACAATTTTTAAAAAAATTACTTTATTTTAAAATATTCTTTATTTTTTAACTTTATAATAAAGATTATTTATTATCACGTTTAGTTTTATAATAGAATTTCAAAAACATACCTATACACTAATAGCAATTTCATTCTATAGCAAGTTTCACATGGATTATCTCTTTCAAACTTATTACGGTATTTCATTGATTTTAATTACTTCAACTTGTTACCGTATTTAAATATTTAGTTATAAATTTTGCAGTTGTCTATCAAATCAAGTTAGTTGCAATCATTTTTAGTACAACTTTGATGGGATGAAATAAATAAATAAGCATTAACAGTAAAGGTTGAAGTAAATAAGCAGTGTTAAAATTTGTACTTACCTAGGTACAAATTTTTTTAAAAAGGGAGAAAATATCGAAGTTTTTTATTAAAAGTAATACTCCACCGTTCACGATAAATGACACGTTGTCTTAATTGGTCGTTCGCAATAAATAGTATATTTGCCTAAAATTGAAAAATTATAATTATCATTTTTATTTTTTATATATACATACTTTTACACATCACATCAAATATATTTTTAATAATTAAATACTTTTTATACTAATACACTAACGTTTACACATTAACATTTATTTTTTCTTAATAATCGTGCATTGCTAAGGTAGACCAATTTTTGAAGATGAAGGGAGTAATAAGTACTCCCTCCGTCCCTCTTTAAATTTCTTCTTTTTTGTTGTTGTTTTGTTTAAGAAAGTGTATAATCCTCCTTTTATCCCAACAAAATTTACACATTAGAGATTAGCATGTTTCTTAAAAATTTGTATTTTTAAATAAAATAATGATACAGAGAGAAAAAATTTAGTTGGTAAAGATAAAATTTTATTCAACTCAAGAGAAGAGTTACAAAGGTATAACATATACCTTTAACTACACCAGCACATAACAAAAAAAAAAAGAAAAAAAACTAACAACTCCCACGAGACATAGAGTTAAATGTGTGTATAGATTTATGAATGCACACATAAATCAATATTTTTTTTTTAGTAATGTGTAAATTTGTATGAGATGTCCGTACAATAGAGTTGCAAATTCTCCTGGAGCAGAGATAATATTATTGAACGGAAATAATGATACGTCCAACGGTGAACACAAACTTATATGCACATTGTAAATGTAATAAATGACACATAAAGTAAATTTTATGCAATCCTTTTTGGCAAAGTATTGTATGAAAATAGTTCATTATAAGCTTATCATGAACAATTTTTAAAGTATCAAACATTTAACCAGATGTATCAAAAATTTCATCAAGTGTATCAAAAGTTGAGGTCAATAAAATCTATATATTGACCTCAACTGTCGATACATCTAATGAATATTTTGATACACTTGACCAGATATTTGATACTTTAAAACAATTTCATGATAAACTTATCATGAACTATTTTCACGCAATACCTATTCATCCCTTTTGAGCATGGAATAGGTGAATCCATATCAAGAATCTTCTCAATCTCCATTTATTCTTAAAAGAATACTGGTAATGAGGAATAAAGAGATAACATTCTCAATTTCATTCCTCAATCCAACTATCTAACAAAAATAACATAAATATATGGAAATACATCATAAAGATACTAGTTCTAAATTTACAATTAAACTTGATTATCCAAATCTTCGAATTATAATCCCTCGTCTCCATCATTCTCGCCCCCTTTGAAACTATTCACCCTAGAATTGGACGCGATCTCATCTCCAAAGAGATGAAATTATAACTAGAAATATGTGGTCCAAAAAACATCTTCATAACGCATGTACTTCAAAATCTTGGGACGGTAGGCAAACTGGAATCTTGGAAAAATACCAATAAAATAACTATCATGAATGATGTAAAAATAATAGTTATTTTGTGAGACAAAATTACTAAGAACGAGATCAACATGTTGGTCTTTATCGTATATCAGATTCCCACCATAATCATAATATTGAGTCTCATCAAAATATTCTAGTCCATCAAGAAAATAAGGCGCATTAGAAAAATAAAAAAATATTACTTTCTTCTTCGTGAGACGTGACCGGAGAAGATTTGAAAAAGCTGAGGCGGGGCATTAATATTGCTCCCACGTTCACGGTGATTCTCAACTGGATGTGCGGTTAGGGCGTCTCGACAGCGTCAAGTATTATTGCATGTAGTGTGTCAATGGCCTGAGTGAGTGCAACAAGCTGCCATCGTAACTCGTCCATATGAATCTCACGAGATGACAATGAATAGAAGCGTAGTCAAGACTATAGATACCAATTGACGCAGAGAATATGTGAATCCTCCGTTGATTCTTAAAAGAGATAACATTCTCAATTCCAATTCATAATCCAACTGTCTGATAATGAATTACAAGTGATCATTAAATAATATAAAAATCATAAATATATGGAAATAAGTCATAAAAATACTTATTCTAAATTTACAATTAAACTTGATTTTCCAAATCTTCGAATTATAATCCCAAATCACTACCGCGATCTCGTCTCCATCACTTATACTCTATTTTTTTAAAGGTTGGAGTATCCATTTTACTTTATTTTTTAATAAATCTTTATTAACTGCTGAAAAGAAAATAAATATTTAAACAATCAATAAAATAATAATAAACCCTACTTACTGTTATATTCATAATAAATATATAAATTTATATTCACCAGTAAACATGCGATTGTATGAAGTTTCCTATGCTTTCTTCAATTCTTGCATATTACAAGTGGACCGGCAGTTTACTTAGATTTTTAATGAGTTCTGCAAATGCCAAGGCTGGTCCAGATTCAGCTTCTCCTCCTTTATTTTAGCAATACATTTAATGCACCTAAGGAAATAATAAATCTAACTAAATACTTAAAACAATTAAAAACCCAATTTACAGGAAAAATGATAACTTAAATATGTAATTTTTAAGGGTGCATTTGGTTTATAGGATAAAATTATTTATCCGATTAAAATATGTATATTTTCATCGGATAGATAATTTTATCTCTTAAACCAAACATGTCGTAAATATAATTAAATAAAATTCTGACAACTTAAAAGTTATTTCATTTTGTTCATAATATAATCTGAATTGATGATGTATCATATGAAAGATGTGTGTAATACATGTCTTATGAGTTGATTTTTTAAATTCTGATGTTATTTTATTTGGATGTGACCAATCAAAATGAAATTCTTATCTATAATCAAATTTAAAATAAATTGATTTGTTATTTTGAACATTATATATTATATTTTTTTACCTAACGATTTATCTACACATTTTGTAAAATAAAATATACTTAATTAATAAAAAAAACTATAATCTAATCAACTAATTTGGAACTAGCTATTTTTTTTTAAATTACTAATTTAATCAATAACAATAAATCAATAATTGGTATCTAATTTTATTATTTATACCTCAATATTAAATATATAATATAAATTTGTAATTATGATAAATATAATTTAGATGACATTTTATTAATAAAATATCTTAAAAGTAATCATGAAAATACTTAGATGACACCTCCTTAAAGGCTCCACTTGGTTTTTTTTTTTTTTTTAAATAAAACTAAGACGAAGGAAGGAGTAAGATTGGGAAAAAATATTTTCTTGTATATATATGAAGTAAGTTTTATATAAAAATAGTTGATAAGTTTATTAAATATAAATTTATTTTAAATTATTAAATATATCAAAATATTTATTAATTAGGAGTATGGGATCAATAAACTCTATAAAAATTATAACATAATATTATTTACTCAGATTTTTTATACTTCTGATGATATTTTTTATACTCCAGATTTAATATTTGATACTTTAAAATTGATTCATGATAAGTTTATCGTATACTATTTTCATATAAAACTTTACTAAATATGTAATCCAATTACTCTCTTTAATACGTACACATACTCGTACTAATGTGTGTGATTCAATGACTCTCCTCCTTTGCATGAGGAGATTCATGTTCTAAAGATTGTTAATTTTTTATAATCTTACATTTACATAAATATAAATAATTACTTCCTCCACTAACAAAAAAAAATATGTTCACTTATGTACACGTGATTAATACGATATGTTAAGGATATTATGGGTGTAATGAGGTCCGGTTATGAATAAAGTGATTATTCATAATCATATCTCATGACACCATATATATAATAGCTTCTCTAATATCGTATTAAATCACGTGCAAATAAGTGAATACATATTCTCTAATATCGTATTAAATCACGTGCAAATAAGTGAATACATATTTTCTAATATCGTATTAAATCACGTGCAAATAAGTGAATACATATTTTATACATGGATAGAGTATTTTGTTGCTTAATTCATTGGTGATATAAAATCTTGGTATAATCTACATGTTGATCTAAAAAAAAAAGAGAATATATATTATAATAAATCCAAGAAAAGGCTTACCTGTATGGTCTATAATTTTTTTTGTTTTTAAGTATGTCATTACCAGAATAAATCATTAATCAGCTTTCCATACTTAACATAATGTTGGTCATAAAATGCTCATATTTTATTTATTTCACTTTCTTTGTGGTCACAATTTGATTGCAACAAGTAGTTAGATGTGAGTATAAATCAATCTCCATAACTTTTAATCCAAAAACTTGCAATTCTTCTAATTAACTTTTTTTGGGGACCCTGCGAATTCTCAATATTTATAGTAACAAATAATTAATCATCCATCAAATTAAGTTGAGGTTGTCTCTTGTAATATTGTCAAAAGCTATAACCAGAATTCCATTGAAATTTGCCATTAAAAAATAAGTTAATTTGTTTCTTTTTCCTTTTCTGGTTAAATTCTCGTTATTCATTCCACGATCTCATACTTTTTTATTGATTAAATTAAAAAATTAAGACTTTTACGTCTTTGATTTATATAACCCAGGTAATGTTACTAGTCAAATATGCTCGTCAATTCAATTAATAAACTATGTTTTCTTTATGCAACAGTGTCAATTAAGAATCTAATACGTGGTAAAATTTTGACATAAAATCGTATAGGTTAAAAAATATCACTATATTTACGAATAGTTGCATAATTTTTGTACAGAAGCACATTTTTTTTCCACTGAAGTTTTTTTTTTTTTGCACAACACATATTTATAAATATAGTGATTTTTTAAACCTATATGTAAATCACCCTTATTTTATCCGATGTAGAACTCAAAAATTGCTAATTAGATGGATTTGAAATGCCCACCAGACCGTTAAAGTGAGAACTAATTGGAGTACTATTGGTTCAAAAAAGTGATTATATTTATAAATTGATTTATAATATTTGCATGGAGGCATAAATTTTTATGCACAAAATTAATTTGTAATTAATGTCAATTGTGTAAACCATTTTGTAATTTTTTTCCTCTTTTTAATATTTTAATTTTTTTTATATCTGAGTAATATGGTCTAAAGATCATTTGGTAATAGTATTTTTTCAAATAAATGATGATTCGAACCCAGATCCTTTTGCTCATGGAAAGTGGAGTTCTGATCAATTGAATTATTCCAGTTCGTCATCATTTGGTAACAATTTGAGAACCACTCTCGTTAGAACTCTACTACTTATAACTGAGAGGTTATAGAGTTTGAATCACAACTTTACCGATAAAAAAAAATAAGAACCACTCTTATGAGTTATTCTACTGTAGAATATGTTTAAAGTAGAAAAATATGATAATCTCACATGTCGATTCAAATCAAACTCGCGAATTTAATCCGGTTATGCAAATTTTTTTTAAAATCTCGTGCAAAAACTAACTTCAAAATTTTGCTCTACTTTGTGTTATTAATTACTTGGGTAAACGCTTAATTTTTTAGACGTAAAATTGAAACATTATTAACTCAGTTGAATACAAGGCTAACCCACCTTCACAAACGTGTAAAACTATAAAGATAAATGTGTATTATTCGTTCTTAAAATAATATATATCAAATTTATAGTAATTATAGGGATAAAAATATATTTTTATAAAATTAAAATATATATCTCTTAATTTATTTTTCATCCCTTTTAATCTTAAAATTTGGTTTCATATTGTTATTATTTTATTCATATGGTGACATATCTTTCAATACCTTATATATGTCATTATAAGCAACACAAATTCTGTAAGAAAAAAATAATATTTGTATGTAAGTTATACAAATTTACAGTAATATATTTTTCTTAATATCGTAACTCATTTGTGCTTATCTAGTCTCACATATTTCAACATCTTACATGAATTACTATTAAATGATAAAAAAAAAAAATTCACTATAGTAACATACTTTTAGTTTTACGTTAACACAAGTTTGTTTATATGACATTACAATCTAAGAGAGTATTTTTATATTTTTGCGCTAACGCATTTTTTTTCATATAGTAACATATTTATATTATTAGAGTAACACATTTTCAATTCCTATAAGTGTTAATGTATATATGAAAAAAAATTATATAAATTAAATAAGACTTTGTGAAAAATATTTTTTTGTTTTGATAGTAATACATAGTTTGTCCTTATATTGTATGAAAAAATATGTATTTATGTAAAAATAAATAAAAATATATAAAAAATTAATATTTATTCTGATAGTAATACATATTTTGCCTTACAATAATGTATATTTGCACATATAGCAACACAAATTGAAAGTAAAAATTTGAAATTCAACCTTGTATGAGATTTTTGGAAAAATGTGATCGATCCACCGCACCCGCTAGAATCCGTGATATTTCTAATATGAATAATATTCTATGAATCTAGATTTATAGAATATATATTTTATATGAGTTTTTTTCTAACAACTTAAATACAGTTTAAAATTTTTAGTATATGCAAAACTGCATAGGCTATGATTCAATCAATATATATAAAACTAATAAATTAAATGAAAAAAAGGAAATAATATAATTCCAACTTTCAAATGCAAACAGTCTAACTTAATAAAACCGCAAATATTTTACATCAGTGAAATTTTCTAAACGACATCATTTTACGATAGAAAAAAAATTAAAAAATTGATGTATAAGTCTACTTAATCAGATTACACTAAAATCGAATCATCTGATGACTGTCTAGCGCCCAAGTGACCTCTTAGGTCGATTGTATCACTGTTAAATAAACTATCAACAATTAAATCGAAAACAAAATTCCAAAATGAAGAAACATTAGTTATATAAAAGCCGAATGATTAACATTAGAACAAAAATGACTTTTAGTGATAATAAACCTGAGCTAACCCATCTGATTTATGGATAAATTGATATTTCCTGTCAAAATATAAAAGTAAATTTTGTTGTAGTATTAGTGATAAGCAAGCTGCAGTATGACCAAACTTTTGTAAGATGTAGTGAAAGCTCCTAGAAGCTACCACGATGCCAAACTTTGGCCACAAGTAGTCGAATTTAGTTAGACAACCATCATCAATGTAAAGGACAGTGCCTACTTTCTTGGAATATTTTCATGAAATATAAACCACACATACACCCTTCTTCTTCTAATTAGGAGAATCCAATTGATTTTCGAACATCAAGTATTATTCTCTCTATTTATAATTTCAAGAAATAAATTTATAGTTATTAGTGTTTTATCTTTTCCTTTTTTTTACTATATAGAATAGGCATACATAGAAAAAAGTAGACTATATAAAAAGTAATTTATTCGACATATCATTGGTACTGTACAATTTAATTATATTTTCAAATAATTAGAATTATTTTTACTGCATAGTTATGTCTGGACTGACACAATTTATTTAAGAGTAACTCTCTTGTGCATCAGTTACAGTGTAATTCAAGTTCATTTTTAAAAGTTACACAATTTATTACTGAAAAGTTGCACAAATTATTACTGAAAAGTTACACTATAAAAGATACACTTTTCGGTAATAACATGGGTAACTTTTCAGTGGTATTTTGTGTAACTTTTAAAAAATGAACTTGAATTGCACCGTGTAATTGGTGCATACAAGACTAATCCTTTATTTAATGTAAAAAACTAAATTTTTAGTGAAAGAAATGGATACGGATTCTCTGCTGGGCAATAAAACCAGCAAATGGTGCTGGGGAGTAAAACGCTGGCGTATGGATAATTATTTCTCATTTTTAACTCATTATCACGGTAGGTAGAAAAATTATGACTTGGTCAAAACCTGAAGAATATATAAAGAAAATATATTAATAATACGTCGGCGTTTTACTCCCCAGCACCATTTGCTGGTTTTATTGCCCAGCAGAGGATCCATTCTCGAAAGAAATATATTTAGTTAGTTACACAATGCAATTACATGGCTTTGGCTTACGTCGAATATTTTCTTGTGTTTCTTATGCAGTTTTGGTTCATATTAACCGGATCACAGAAAAAAAAAATGATAAAAATAATAGTTCATATATTGAAAAATATTAAGTTGTAAGTTAAAACGGCATTAACATTTTACATTAAACAAATTAAATATTTTGTATCATGCACTAATAATTTTCCAGTCTTGTCTTTTTGTCTGAAATTATATATGCAAGTTTTGTGTGAAAATTACTTCTTAATCATTATGTCATCGTGAATGTGGTATTTACTTATGATAATAATGTCAACATTATAACATGTAATAGTACTACTGAACACAATATAAAATATCATCTCGTAAAAAGCCACCTTGAATTGAAAGTCATAGAAGATTAAGGTATTATAAATTTGGTAATTTTGTATGAACAAATTTCATTAAAGATTGTTTTCATACTCCATCTGTTTCACTATAAATTGCTCATTTTATCATTTTCATTCATACCACTATATGCTGCTCATTTGTTTTTTTATCTTTTTAGAAAACTACTGTTCACTTCTTTATTATTATTTTAAATACTTTTTACCCTATTCCCGTTACCTTTTTACTTTTTTTCATCACATCACATGTAATATATCAATATTTTTATACCATTCTTAATATTAGTGCCAAAAAATTGTGAGCAATTTATAAGGGGACGGGGGAATATAAAATAATTATTTTAAAAAAGATTGATTATTTTAGTAAAAATATAATTGTTTTAGTATAAAAATATTGATTGTAAACTAATTTCACTCGACAGTGCCAGTAGCATTATGACTATATGAGTAAATAGAGAGCAGAGCTGGTCGCCATCAAATACTCAAAAACCAAATATTGAGCGATGGGATATATATTTGAAGATTTTTTAAAAAGCGATGTAAATATCTCTCTATATATAACGTGATGTATAGTCTCGATCCTAGACTCCTACAATAGGTTTTATTTTTATTTTTTATCAGTCCAAATATATTTTAAAAAATATAACAAATTTCGTTACTTGACATTAAATTATTGTTTCTATTTAACTTTTGATTAGCTAGGTCGCTTGTGTAAATTACGCATCCAATATGTACATATTTGAAGAGAGTAAATTTTATGTCAAACAAATGTACGTAGAGATGTTAAACGGGTTGGCCCTAATCCTACAGGGCTCCGGGCCTAAACGGTCCCGGCCCTTAGCGGTTCATCCTTAACAGGCCGCTATATGCTCGGACCCAACCCTAGCGGTCCGCGAGCTAAACGAACCACTAACGGGCTCGGGGTACTTTTTTTTTTACAAATTTAAAATTTAATATAAAATAGAACTAATGATTTAATAACTAAAGTTCACACATCCCTAAAAGTTTTGAATTGATTGAGATCTAACTTATTTACTTATTTTCTATTTTAATCTATAGTTAAGTTATTAGTTAATAATGAATTAGTAATTAATAATTAAAAAAAATTAATAAAGTTTACAATTACGTAACACAAGTGAGGAGAAATCAGGTCAGCCCACAACCACAGTACAGGCCCACGGCCCACACCTCCACAGCCCACAATCACTTTCCAATTTAATTAAGAGCTCAACTATATTCCCCTCCAACATTATTAGATACCCCCACCCAAAATATATTAATTTTATTTTTATATATCTTTATCAAAATTTACTTGATAATTTCAATAAAAATGTGTGAAATAAGTGTTTGGAAAAATCTTAAAAATAGTTTGTCAGTAAATATCTGTCAAACTTTAATTAATTTTTTGATAAAATGTAGCGAAAGTAAAATATATATATTAAAAAAGTTATTTTATGTTTGATATATCATTATCAAAATTTACTCGATATTTCAAAAAAATGTGTGAAATACATGTTTGGAAAAATCTTTAAAATATTTTATTAGTAAATATTTGTCAAAATTTAATCAACTTTTTGATAAAATATAGCGAAAATAAAATATATACATAAAAAAAATGTGTGTATCTAATAAGTATGGAGGGGTATATAGTCTAGCTCTTTAATTAACTTATATTATATATTAATTATTTAATTTAATTAAAAAAAACGGGCTACCGGGCCAGCCCGGTTAACCGGCGGGCTAACCGGTCCGGGCCAAAAAGGCCCGGTTTTATACGGGCCGTCATATGCTCGGACCTAACCCTGTAAAAAACAGGGTTAAACGGGCCGGCCCGCCAACCCGCGGCCCGTTTAACATCTCTAAATGTACGATATAATCACTCAATATACAATTTGAGTTGTTTGTACCAAAAAGAGTGGGCTGAATATACTGAAATTTTTCAGTGTAATCAGCCTACACTTTTTAATGTAATTAACTCACACTTCAATGTAAACAACTTTTAATTGTTGAGTGAATGAACCATGTACCAGTTGCATATGAAATCTTCTCATTTCAAGAAGGGATAAAAATTTGTGGGTCCTTTGAAAGTCATGGCGGATTAAATGGATCTTCCCAAAAAAATCATGCAAAAGCTAACAGAAAATTCTCGCTTTCAGATTTGTGTTACTATATAAAGAACACAACATGATCGCAAAAAATAAAAAAATAAATACAGGTCTAAAAATAATATAAACAAAAATACTAATTTTTTATCGGTGAAAATCGATGTATATGAAATATAGATGAAAATAAAATAATATGATAATGAAAATTATGAAAAAGAAAAAACTTGAAATTTTGGAGCAAAAAGATCATATTAAAGAATACTTTTTTAAACTATTATTTAAATAATCATAACATCATAATCACCAATCCATTTATTTAATGTGTGTTGATAGGCGAATAACTGATGAAAATTAGGCGAGCAGCTTGTACAAATAATCAAGATTAATTGGAGTCAAGCATGTGATTAATAATCAAGTGAAGGAAGGGGCCAAAAACGAAAACTCCTTACACTACTCGCCACATGTCATTCGAAGTGGTCAACTAAATGAAGTTGCCCGCTCTTACGTAAAGTATCCACCACCCAAGTGATAGTTCAAAAGACAGAGTTGATTTCGAATCACTAAAAGGCCCGATGCTAGCAATTATATTAATGAGATTTACAGTTGCAAAATATGTAATTAGTTTTACTTTATATAATGACAAACATCTTAATACTTGTCATAATCTCTACTTAGATTAGTTTAAACGGGGACACCTCCTATTTCCTTAAAATATTATAAATTTGTAATCAACACTTATAAAGGGATTAATCACCTTCAAGACTTCAATATACGACAAGTGTTGTTGTTTTATCTCTCTTAATTATTTCATACATACTTGTCCAACCACCCTTTAATCCTACATTATAATTTATTTGATAATCTCCTTTTCTAAATTTAGCCACATATATTATAGATTATAAGAGGTTATCAACAATGTGTTAGAGCATTGACAAATTTGCTTCCCAAACTCTCTCCAAAGCACACCTCAAATGTGGTGGCTAATTGGCACAAGTGAATAGTGGTGGCAAATTTGTCATGCACTATTCATGAACTCAAACTTTTTTTTAAATTTTTTTATTTATGTTATATTGATATGTTATTTAACATATTTTTAAATTAAGTATAATATTATGTAGTGATATTAAATTTATTTATATTATTATATAAATTAAAATTAAATATTTAAAATATAAATAATTACAGTATTTAAATAGAAATTAAAATTGTAAGTAATTGAAATATAATAAAGTAACTAATATAAATTTTTTTGCATTAATTTAAAATTTGTATTAAATGTGTAAATCTTTTACATTAATATGCAATGTGATGTATTATGTTATTGAAATTTTGTATTTTATATTATTGAGTCATTGTTATTCAATTTTTTTATTAAATAAGTATATTATATTTCTTTTGATTAAATTTTTAGCGATTTAAACATGAATATTAAACAAATAAAGATAAAATATAAATAAATTTAATTGAATTAAGATTTGAATTTTATAATTAAAGGTGATTTCATGATTGCAAATTTAGTGACAAATTTGCCACTAGGATTGAAAATGCCCTTGCTACATTAATATGGAAGAATCTAGTAAACAAAAAATTTATTTTATTAAGTAATGCATGTGTCAACAACAAAATGTTATTATAAGAACAAAAAAAAATGTTACAATATGAATTAGTAACACACATTTTTCATACGAAGAAATAACTTTTTGCAATATGAAAAACAGAGCAGAGGACACACAAAAACTCAACTTTATAAAAATAAACGAAGACAATGAAAGTATGGAAAAAGTGCAAAAGTTCGTATTGAAGTGCGAAAAATAGAAGAAGAATTTGTCTAAGTTAAATGGACAAAATACCATATTAATTTTTATTTTATTTTTTGCAATATTACATACATAAGTCTTTGTGTTTACTTTTTCTATCAAAACTTTTAAATTGCAATAAATTTTCCATTTCAAACTCACTTTAGTTTGAAAGTTATATTGAATATAAAATTAATTTAAGACATAAGATATATAAATTGTGATTTGTATTATTGTATATTAGCTATTTCTTTTTCTTATTCAATAACTTGTAGTCATAATTAAATAAATAGCTTAATTGTTTTCAATGATTGTGGTCTATTTATATTTCCCATGTGATCGATTGACTTAATAGTTTATTCTAAGTCTATTACTTTAATTATTATGAAAAGTGGGCTATTATATTAATCTAGCACTATAAACTTAATTAATATATATTATTTTGTAGTTTATATTCGTGTGTATATATATATATATATGAGTTAGTATTGACGGATCTGGAATTTATCAGAGGGTAAAACCAAGCATGTTAAAATGTCATGCATAATTTAAAATTGCCTAAGCAAAAACATAAAAAAGATCATATAAATTAAAAATCTAAATAACTAAAAATAATTTAATATATATATATATACACAAAAACCCGTATGCAATATTGCACCATACCCGACCCGTGCAATATCACCAAATGAAAAATTCGCGGATCCAATAAAATTTTTAAGGAAAATTCTCGCCACTTCCAGATTGTATACCACATGAACGTATTTGTGCTACTGTAAGACAAAATGTGTGCTACTACATCTTAAAAAGTTAATTTTTTATACTTTTAAAATAACTATAAGAATAATATGTATTTTTACAGGAACAAATAGGTGCTTCTTAATTTATTTTTTATTTTATTATTAATTTTATGTTGATAATATGTTGCTAATGTAATAATACCTTACATGTGTTACTATGTCATCACTCCCAGAATGTATATCACATGAACATATGTGTGCTACTGTAAGACAAAATGTGTGCTACTACATCTTAAAAAATTAATTTTATCGAAATTCCAGAATGTATACCACATGAACATATGTGTGCTACTGTAAGACAAAATGTGTGCTACTACATCTTAAAAAATAATAATTTCTATAAAAAATCAATAAATATTTAGGAAAAACGAATATTTTTTCTTATAATAATACACATATTGATCTTACATTGTATTAACATGTTTGTTTTCTACAAAAACAAATGAATATATGTAAAAAAAACAACATTTGTTCGTATAGTAGTACACATTTGACTTTATAATAGCATAAATTTACTCATACAGTATCACCAACTGGAAGCGAAAATTCTGAAATTTGAAAATTGCCCAAATCTGACCCGACCCGTTCAAGATCCGCGAATTTTCAAAATTTTCTTTTTTTTTTTGCATATATTGCACCGTGCAATATTGCACGGGAGACCTAAATTCTAGAAAGTACAAAAAAAAAAAATCATTGGTATGACACGTTAGTCTATAGAATGAGCTTTTTTTTTTTCCTCATGGTTTGTCCTGATCCTCTCTAGAGGGTTTGAACCAACTCTATGCTAATTCATCCGTCTTAACTTATTTTTTTATACAAAACTAGTAATTTTCCCGTGCGAATCACGAATTAAATATTATTAATTAATTTTAATATAAAATTATATAATATAAGTTATAAGCAAAAAAATTATAAATTTATATTACTTTGTTCATTTATCTATTGATTTTTATTAATTTCTTTTAGTAATATTTTTCATTAATATATGAAAATTATATTATATATACATGAACGTCTCAAATTTTTTTAATAACTGTATAAATTAATACTAAAATCACAGCAAATGCTAAAGTTTATAAAAAATAATCCATTAAATTAAAATAAAATTTATATAATCTAAAATATAAATATTTAAGTTTGACTTAAATGACAAACAATAATAAAAGCACTTAAAAATGTTAAATTTAAGTATCTTAAAGACTTAATACGTGTGTTAAAATTTAAAAACTCATGTAAAAAACACTTTAAAATGTTTAAATTTAAACCAAAGATCTAGCATGCTGATGGTAGTTTATATTCTCAGATATTGACTCTTGGCAAAATATTGTATAGACTATTTTCATACAAATTTTATGATGAATCACTATATATTTTTAATTTTATGGGTATATATTTTTGAGCTTATATATGTGGATTTATTAAAGTGGTTCATGATATGGACTATTTTCACGCAAAATCTACTCTTAACTCTTTTGTCTTGTAGCTCTTGATTTCTTCAAATTTTACATTCAATCTTCTTTTTTGTCTTTAAAAAAGAGGACAACCAAGATAGTTGTAATAATTAAAGTACACTAATTTCAATCACTAAGGTAGTGTTTGTTTACGTCTTGAGGTGGATAGAGCACATCCGGATGGAGAAAAAAAGTGGATGGGACAAATCCTGTGAATAGTAAATTTGTGTTTGGTTTGAATTGGATGTGGTAGGGGTGGATGAAACTTTATGTCAAATCAATACTTTTTGGAGATGATGATGTACTCCCTCTGTCCCAAGATAAACTTCACACTTTCCTAATATGGACGTCACAACTCTTTCTTCACACCCAAAAAAGGAAACAACCCACACTCATAAAAGTCAATAAAGTATATTTTTTTATATTTTATTATTTAATTTCACACTCACATACTTCACTTTTTCTTAATATGTGTGAAACTCCACCTATGAAGAAAATGTTGGGACGGAGGGAGTATTATTTTATTATTGTTAGTTAGTTGAGTAATGATTGAATGATGGTATATTAATTATATTTTGTTGAATACATAAATAGTTTTTTTTAAAATAACCTTGATAATGAATATTTTTTTAGAAAAATTAAATTAATAATAAATAATATAAAAAAATGTATATATAATAAATAAATAATTTGATAATAAATTATGTATAATCTTAAATAAAATTTAAATATATTTATAATCCCCATCCGGATGGGGCCATCCGTAAACAAACGCACCCTAACATTTGAGAGAGAGGTTTTTATGTACTATAATTAGTGTGGTAACTACTTAAAATTTTTATGATTTATCTACTAATTTTATTAAATTTCTTGTAATTATTTTTATTAATTTAACCAATTAAGTTTAGTAATAAAAATATTTATTTTGCTATTTTTTTGTATTAAAATAATGGAGCAAACACATACTATTTATTTTTATTTTTGAAGGCAATTAAATGAGTGAATGGGAAAGAAAATTAAAAGATTGGATCCCAAGATTTTTTGGCCTAATTGAAAAAGGAAGGAAAGGTTGTTTTGCAATTCTCGAAAGCCTGGAGTCCTGCAGAAAGAAGTGTTTGTACTTTGAAAGTATAAAACCCCAAAAGTGCTGTCAGAAAATATAAATAAAATATTTAAAATTCTTATTACACAGATTACTCACGCAAATTTTAGCGTGTGAAATTCACGGTTGCATATTCAAGCGAGTGTGATTCACCCTAGCACCAGAATTGTCCTTAATTTTCACGGTTACTTTTGCTTTTATATATATATAGATAAGACACATAATTTAAAAAAATAAAATATATAAATATAAAATTAATTAATAAAATTTTCAAAGTATATTTTATTAATTTTTTTATGAATATAAATTTATATTTAATAGTGGAAAAAAATTGAGACTGTGTGAAATTTATTTTGAGAGGGAGAGAAATATTTATTTATTTATTTTATGTACAATGACACAAGCAACAAATGAGTCGTGTGTTAAAAGAAAGTTTCTAAATATAAGTATAATTAAAGTGGCTACATATTTGAACACGTTTAAATCTCTTGAATCTATCCATATTCGAAAATTCGGTGAAATAATAATATGCAAAAGAAAAACATGTAAATCGTGTTTCTTTTACTAACGATCAACATGCCATGTGACTAATTGCTCCAAATGGCTATGCAATCGACATCATAAGGTAGAATTTTTTACCAACTCTATTTAGAACTCAATATTCTTTGTGCAAAAAGATGAATCTTATCAGAGTTTATAAAGAAACTAAATTAATGAAAAACATAGGAAATTAACATAATTTATAATTCCTGCACAATTTCTGGTTTTGCGTGACAAATATATATATATAGCATAATATAAGAAATAGAAATATACACGTATTTCGACATTCTCACATGGTGTTTATGAGATGTATTCTTTTAGACAAAATCTTGTATGAACCCGAGTTCACGGTGAATTTGGGTTATTAGTTATCACTGTCATGTGTATAACTATCACTATTATGTATATTCACTATCACTGTTATGCATATACATTATCACTGTCAAATTATCAAGTATATTTTTATAAGAGTGATAGTGTATATGAAAACAGTAATAATAATTATACATAACAGTGATACGAGTTCACGAGAGACCTGCTTATTCTCTTATGTAAGGTTATATAGGCTACAAATTTTGTGGCATTGAGACATATATTATAGATAGTATAAAATGTTCTCATCAAATATTCTCTACTACTACTATTAAACTATCTAGAGAAATTTGTGGTCTTTCGAAAGTTGCGTTTTTCAAATTGAATTTAATTTAATCAAGAATTTTAGTTGGAAAAATATACTTCCGCTATCCACCAATTATATACACTTTCTTTGCACGTGGTTTAATGCAATATATCGGAGGATATTTTGGAATATTGTGAGATCCATTTATAAATAAAGTGAATTTTTTTTTTGAAAGTACGCATGAACTTTCCAAAAATATTCAATTTATTCATAAACGGACCTCGCAATACCCCAAAATATCCTCCGACATATTGCATTAAATCACGTACAAAGAAAAGTGCATATAATCGGTGGACAGAATTAATATATTTTAATTTCTTGAAATTTACTATTTTATCATATTGAAAATTTATTATATTTGTGTGGAAATTATTTTTTTAAGAAACGTAAATTATATGAGGTAAGTAAAGAAGATCAAAAATTTGAATTTCTTGGACTGACAATATAAGAATAATAATTTTTAAAAATTATAAATTGATGTCAAATCAATCCGAATCAAATTTTATCAGGCTCATTGTCCCGATTTTGACTGAATATGAATATGAATTTGGCTGATTAATTTGACCTAAAATAGAGTTAAAATTGTGCCCAATACGAGATAATTTGGTCTGAATACACATATAATTATAAGGAATGAAAATGATATAGGAATGAAAAGAGTATGTAATGAAAGTCATAGTTCTCATATAGCAGAACTATGGTTGAATTCTTAGTTTTTTAGAATTAAAGTTATAATAGAGTCATTCCAAACACACACTATAATTTTGATTACTATTATTCAGTTACAAAAATCATCAACCAAATATCATCTAAATATTATTGTCATGTAATTGTTAGCATAAAGAGTTACAATCCTAATTTAGTATATCTTCATTTTTTGACATTATTCCTTAAGTTATGGCATTTAAAACAAAAGTTACCACTAGATCAGAGGCATTTGCATCAAATGTGTAAGTGCAAACACAATTTTTTTTGATAAAAACTGATATGAACTCAAGTTCACGATAAACTTGATTTTATTAATTATCATTGTTATGTGGATACACTATCACTGTTATGTATATTTACTATTACTGTTATGCATACACATTATCACTGTTAAAAAATTAAATATATTTTTATAATAGTGATAATATATATAAATAATAGTGATAATATATAATTTTTTAAAATCAAATTAAGTGTTGGTTTAGCAATTCACGAATGTATTATTCGAAGCATGTCATTTCTAACTTTTGATAAACATTTGATCCAATTATTTGTATAAAGGTTGAAGATTATCTGGCATGTCACACTCTTTGATGTTGACGAAATCTATTCCAAATTATTTGTTGAGAAATGACTTGCACAATAAAGCATGAGTTGATAGTTTAGCTCGCCTAAGTTATATTTTTATGGAGGAATTTTGAATTTTAATTCTATAATTTTAATATAGTTCAAAATATTTAGTTTTGATTATAGTTCGAAATATAATTTTTTTTAAATATTTAATAAAATTATACTATTATTTAAAGTTTATGAATTTTTAAATCTATTTTCAAATATTTTAAATTTCTGATGACTATTTAAACGCAACGTTTATCTTCCTTTCACCATAGGAGATGCAGAAGGATTATTTTCCTCTGAAACTTTAATTGGATTTGTCTGCCCCCTCCCCGTCCCCCCACCCAACCCCCAAGACACTCATATCCGTGTACTCAGGAGTAACGAATTCAATAATAATTATCGAGATAAAATAAAAGTGGATGGTAATATAAATTATGACCTTAGTATTATAGGCGTGTAAGAGAATCAAAATTAAATTCACATTCAACTTAATCACTTGACATGCATGAATCTAATCAACGGATGAGCTGTACCAAAAAAAAAAAAACCTTATATATAAGTGCCAATATTAAATTCCATAAAAAATTGGAAACTTATTATTGTGAATAGCTATCTGGTGTGGCCAAACCAGAGGTGTTTGTGAGGGATATTTTTTTTTTAAAAATCTAATACTTCCAAAGAAAATATTAAAATATTTATAAAAATATAATTGCATCTACATTTCTGAAAAATTGATCAAATATACAAATATCAAATAAACTCGAATGTCTATGCGAATTAAATATATATATATGGGTGCTTTACCATGGTCTATCAGTGAAATTTATTTAAGACACAGCAATCCTATGTTAGACAAACCCAAATTACATGGTTGTGACTTGTGATTAATAAAGAAAAAAATCTATTTTTTTTTTGTTATGTTTTATATGAAAATGATTTATGATAAATTTATCATAAAACTTTTTTAAAGAATCAAATACTATCAAATAAATCATCAGCAGTATTAAAAATCTAGGTAAAAAAAAAATTAACAGTAATTAATATATAGTAATACTTATCTCGAGATTTGATATTTGATGTAATTTTTTATACTAATGAATAAATATTTGATATTTTAAAACAATTTTATATGAACTATTTTCATACATAATTTTATCCTTGTCGAAATTATCAAAGGAAATCTCTGATTTCATATTTGCATTAATAAAATTTTGATCAGTCAAACACATTCTTGATAAGTTGATGGAATATCCAATAATTATTTCAGAGCAGAATAATTCTTTTAATAATTTGAAATAGACTCTATAATTTACCCTAGAAATTGTGTTTTATCAAAGGGACAAGAGTAGAGCATTCGGTCAAATGTCTCAACTATTTAATTTGGAGTATTTTAATTTATATGGTTATTAACAGCCAAACCCTAGATTTAGAATCAACTACCTCTTATTTAAAATTGGCCATGGTATACAGTTGCACTTTATTTCACCATTATTGATCTTAACTAATAATCTTAAGCATCCTAATTAGTTTTACATACATTTTAAAATTACTTCATATATCTCAATCACATGGCTCGACTCATTAAAAAGTCATAATTAATAAACTGAATGGTAGTATAGACTCGAGATTTAGAAGTATAATCATATCTATGTATCAATTCAAAAATCTCGAAAGTGCTATAAGTTTATGTGTTATACTGGTTCAGAGTTTTATTCTGACTTCAATTGAAAATTTGCTATTGAATAATAAAATAAATCTTCGAATTAGTTAATGTTTAGATCGAATATCGAATCGTAAAACATTCTTAGATTATTTCTTATTGACCTATAAAGCATTTGATGATCATTTAACTACTCTGTTCTCTTTTTTAACATTAATTCTACTGCTGATATTGAAAAAAGTAGACCTACTCTAATTGACTTATTGCACTGTATTATTATTCTCTAGCTAGTACTGGATGAAAGAATTTATTGTTTACAAGGACACTTTATACAAGTAACTAAAAGGTCTCATGTGGAGTATAAATACCACCACAAATTAATAATAAGAGCTCTAAACTTTATTCAGAGGATAAAATTGATATTATTTGATACATTTATCGATGTCATTATATGTATCTATAGAGTAAAATTTTAAAGTGCGATTTGAATATGTATTTTTGAATAATATCAACTATTTTCATTTGTATTTTTCAACAAAATTAAATGACACAGTTTATAAATGCACTTAAGTTGCATAATGTATCCTGTAAATACAATACTTTGTTTGTAAAATATTGTTAAGATAATAATTGCAGAAGAGTAAGTCTCTTGTGCACCAGTTACACCATGCAATTCAAGTTCATTTTTTAAAAGTTACACAAAATACTACTGAAAAGTTACACAAATTATTACACTATCAAAGATACATTTTTCAGTAATAACATGTGTAACTTTTCAGTAGTATTTTAATTGTGTAATTTTTTAAAAATGAACTTGAGTTGCACGGTGTAACTTGTGCATACAAGACTAAGCCATATAGCTCATCTAAGTCTCCTTTTCCAAAATAAAATTTTGAACTCGAAATATAACAACACTAATATTAGATAATGTCAAAAATCTCTCTTGAAATATGTTATATAATTTTCCCAGACTCATTATCTTTTTATTGATCTGAAGTAAAAGCAAACATAATTTACACATTTTTTTTTTTTAATATTGTTAAGATAGATCAAATCATAAGATTGATTTGAGATAAAATGCCAGCTACAATGAGGATAGATGTTGAAATGAAATGAAATTAAGGACCCCCAAAGTAGAGACAGTTACAGCTAAGTGTGATGGAGCAGGCCCAAAAGTGGCCCACTGCTGCAGGAACAAATTTGGGCATTGATTGCTTCATAAATGGGCCCTTTTAAGGCCCTAATTATTGTAATATTGATGTAAAACTTGTGTGGCATAAATGTATATATTGGTGGGGTTTTTGGTCCATTACATAGATACACATAATATTTTTTATTTTAAAAAAAATGGCAATACATATTTAGATTCTTGGTACAACCTTTACTGGTTTTGATGCGGAGCAAGGTGTTTGGTTTTCTAGATAGGATAGATTGAGTAGAATAGGATTTTAATGGATTGTATTAGTTGAAACTTTAATTTTAAAATAATATGTGTTTGATATTTATGATTGTTTTCTTAAAATTAATCTGATGTAATAATTGCGATCAAGTTATCCCTTTTTTTGTAGGATTATGTTTAATTTAAATATCGGGTCAGGATATAATCATGAGCTCAAATCCTAGAAACCAAACACAATTTTATTTAGGATTAGAAACTTAATCTACCTTAATCTATGAACAAAACACCCTCTAAGTGTATCGTACAATTTACATATATTTATAAATTATAGTGTTATTTTCCATAAAAATTTACTGAACAATTATGACCATTCAATTATAATTATTCTGCATAAATAATTAGCAAAAATATATTTAACTATTTAAAAATATATATATTTATAATTATCCAGCAAAAATATCTTTAACTATTTAAAAATATACTTAATTAAATTATACTCCCTCCGTCCCAACTCTTTTTTCCTATCTTAAAAATGAAATAATTTATACTAATTAATAAAGTATATTTTTTTTATAGGTACATGTTAGTGGTTAATAGTTAGAAATTAGTTCACCAAGTCTCCATACACTCATATCTCCAAACCAACTTTATAACTCCCTCCTATTCGTTTCCAAAGGGAATCGAACTCAGGTCACTCACTCAAGTGAGGAATCAAATGGCCAGATGAACTAACTCAGCTGATTATAAAGTATACTTTTAATATTTTATTAATTAACTTCACACTTATATATTTTACTTTGAGTAGGATACAACGGAGCATTGAATATTTAGTCTATTGTAGATGCTAAAGATAAGGCATACGGAAATTGTCCTCCTCTTGGACCCCTACCTACTCTAGTGTGGGGAAATAATCATAAGCTATTGAAATTATGGAATTTGAACAAATCATTACAAAATATTATGTGTAAATGATAATAATGTTAATATCCTTCTAGAGATTGAATTGGTGTCGATCGAGTTAAGTGATACTCCCTCAGTTCATAAAACTTTTTTTTTTATTTCTTTGTGGGCATGGTATTTAATGAAAAGTAGTATTATATTGAAATGATAAATAAAGTAAGAGAAAATTATGAGTATTATGGAGCCCAAAATTTTATTGTGAGTGTGAGTTGTTTCCAAATAAGAAAATGAGAAAAAAAATTGTGGACAAACAAAAAAGAAAAGTGAAAAATAGTTTGGTGGACAGAGGTAGTATTGTATTATTGTGAGCTGATTATTTCAAGTTCAATTGTTTCTTAGTCGTGCAATATTGAAATATATTTGTGCTTCACTCAACAAAAAATTATTCTTAATTCACATGGAAAACATAAAATAAATTAGAAGTAGTAGAAATTTGGGATTTTAGTTTCTCTTGAATTAATGGTTTTCTTCTTCTCCTTTTTCCTTTTTTCATTATTATTTATAGGATTAATATCATTTTGCAACCTGTATTATATTATTTTTTTAATTTGTACTAATTTTTTTTATCAAACTGCAATTTGTACTATGAAAATTAACCAATTGCAACCTATACTTAAGTTTTATTCTTTTTTTTAGTGCTATATTTTTCAAGATTATATTCGTCAATCTATATCAATAATTTATTTATATTTATTTTTTGCCACATAAAAATCGATGCCGGTAAAAAAATATTATTTCTTCCATGAGGTTAAAAATCGAATTCCAATTATATTATCATCGTTCTACATAAATTAAAAAATTTTAACATCAATTTTTTATTATTAGTAATTATAATATAAATTAAGTAAATAAATAATATGAAATGATGAGTATAATCTTAACAAATATAACACTACAAAAAAATAAAAAGAACAAAAATTAACTTTAGGTAGAATTTTGTAAATTTTTCTTAGTACATGTTGCAATCTGATAAAAAAACTAGTACATGTTGCAAACTAAAATAAGTGATATAGTACAGGTGGGGAATTAATTTTAACCCTTATTTATATTTGATTTGACTTTTAGTTTTAGATCATTAAAATATTACTCCCCCTGTATCTAAACACTTTGCACATTTTTTTTTCAATCCGTTCCACAATTTTTTGCATACCCTATAAATGAAAATAATTACTTTAACTTTATCTTCGTAATATTCATATATTTACACAAAATGTCATTATTTTTACACTTAATCCAACCAATTTCATTATTTTAATATAAATTTTACATATCACCCTCAACACCCTATTTTTTACACACATTTCTTAATTAACATGTAAAAAAAAAAGTGAAAAGTGTTCTGGGGGGAGGGAGTATATAATTATGAAGATTTATGTGTAAACTTCGGAAAAGGTGTTTGAAATTTTAAAATCCTTAAAAACACGTAAAATATTCTCAACATTTTTTAAGGAATTTTTACTTTAAAAAGAATGTTAGGATATAAAATGCTAAATATAATAAAATAAAATATTTGACTACTTGTCTTTGAACCCAAAATGATAATACCTTTTCTTTAAGGACTGTAGTTATTTGCACTCACATATATTTGTAGTACACATACAGAATAAGTCTACATATAATAAAATTAAGTACACCTATGTTAAATTCTCATTTAAAAAGTCTTAGTCTTGTATGCACCGTGCAATTCAAACGCATTTTTAAAAAATTACACAAAATACTACCGAAAGGTTACACATATCTCCTGAAAAGTTTATTTTTAGTGGTGTAATTGTTCACTAATAATACGTGTGACTTTTCAATAATAGATGATGTAACTTTTTAAAATATATTTCAATTGTACGGTGCACCTAGTGCACATGAGACTTACTCTATTTATAAATCATAATTTTCTCTCATGTCTACGACCATCCAGTAGCATATCTCTCTCTCTCTCCCTCCCTCTCAAGAATAAGAGATTTGCAAAAAAAATTTAGATTTTTGTCTAATTTAAAAAAAAAAAAATCCAGAATTTTATTCAATTTTTGTCTAATTTAAAAAAAAAATCCCAAAAATATTATATTTTTTTAAAAAATGTATTCAAAAAAGTTATAGTATTTTGAAACTGGTTTTTTTAGAATATAATTCCCACAATTTCTTATAAAAATCAAAATTAATTGTCAATTTTTGTGAATCTTATGATTTTTTACCTTTTCCTTTTATTTCTCTACGTTGCTGATTTTTTTAAAAAATTATTCTATTATTGTCAAAAATTAAATTGTGGTGTAATTTATTTATCCTCTTTTGATAGTTTTTTTTTT
>JAPKLY010000165.1:50203-107806 GCA_026898435.1 Prunella vulgaris | reverse complement strand
ATTTTAAATTAATAAAATTAAAAGGTGTGTGTATTACAAATCTACCAACAGACGTAGGACTTTCTTTAAAGCCCACATCTTATATTTGTTACCAAGAATTAAGCCCATGTATAGTAGTATTTGGCCCAGATGTTTTTAAATCATCACCATCGAAAGATCAATTTTAGCCTATATTCTTAAGTTTGTATTGATGACTCCGATATCACTTTTTTTAATAGACCAAGAAATATATACTCCCTCAATCCACTAAATATATGCATCTTTCTTTTTACGTGGTTTAATGTAATATATCGAAGGATATTTTGAGGTATTGTGAGGTCCGTTTATGAATAAATATATGTTTCTTAAATTTTTTATTCTTTTCGTTAATTTATATTTATAATATGTTGTTAATGTAACAATACATCTTTTATTACATTACTGTGTTACTATAAAGACAATATATATTTTTCTATCAAATAAACAAATATTTGTACATTTAAAGTAACATACATTTGCTCCCAAATTTGTGTTATTATATGGACAAATATGTGTGTGTTACTGTAAGAATAAATGTCTTTTTATAAGAACAAATGTGTGTTTATTAATTTATTCATCATTCATTGAATCTAGGTACATTTTCTCTTTATTAACACACTTTTAACTACTTTACATGTGTTATTGTATGAAAAAAATAGTTATTTCTAAATAAATAAATAATTATTTATGAAAAACTAATATTTATACTTAGTAAGACACATTTTACTAAATTTATTCTATAAAAAAGTGAATATATGTAAAAAGAACAATATTTTATAGGCTTAATTGCAAAATAAATCACCACTTTTTCGTGAATTGCAATTTAATCTAAACTTTTGAATTTTGGCAAAATAAATCATCACTTTTCATTTGTTTTGCAATTTAAACTTCGGGCAACTTGCACATTGCTCAAAAGATGATGTGGTCAAATTAATGCACATTCATCATCCCAATAAGCATCCACATCATTAAATATCTAAAAATATAAATAAAATTATTAATATTATAAATATAAAAATAAATAAATAATACATGTTGATGGGCGAGCCACTCGAGGTAAATCAGAGAATCAAGGGGTTGCCTCTGCCATGCTAGAGCTCGCCCATACCCTCGTGAAGATCTCGCCAAGGTTCATCATCGCACAACACTCGTAGGCCACGCAAGGCGTTAGGGCTCGCCCTAGAGCTCGCCCGACCCACCGAAGCTCGCCTGTGAGCTGGCCCATGAGCTCACCTGTTAGTCAATAGGACCCCGATGACGCGCTCTTTTTCCCTCCGTCCGGTTTATCCACAAGGGTGGTTTACGGTGAGGTTTTTAATGAGGCTCATCCAGTCTAAGGCATAGTGGTAGGACGAGGCATGATAAAGGAAGCAGTGTGAGAGACCAAGACGAGGGTAAGGAACCCTCGTCAACACCGGAAGCCACATAGGCTCGTAAGGTGCCGTCTCACACTCACACACCTATAAATAAGACCTCTCTTGTACTATTCAGACAATTCTGAAAATCAATACAGTGCCTACTACAATATTTCTCTCTCTAAACTCTCTTCTCTCCCTCCCCAAGAACACAAAATCATAAGATTATTGTTTGTTAGAATTAATCCGATTTAAAGCCACATAATGAACATAATCAGTAAATTCTAACAACAATACATACTCACTCCGTCCCATAATTGTTTTCACACTTTCCTTTTCCGTCTGTCCCACAATTGTCTTCACACCCTATAAATGGAAATTATTACTTTAACTTTATCCTCACAATATTCACATATTTACACAAAATATCATTATTTTTACATTCAATCCAACTAATCTTATTATTTTAATAATATAACTTTACACACCACCCCACTTTTCTTAAAAATCGTGTCATCCCAAAGGTGAAAACACCTCTGGGACGGAGTATAATTTTAACAAAAATAGTCCTATTTTTTAAAATTAAAAAGTTTGAATGCATTTTAAAAATAAATTAAAATAAAAAAATAATAAATTATGAGTTATATTGTCTTACAAGTAAATAAATATATATAATTATATTTAAATATATAAGTAAATTATATATTTATTAACAATATAAAAATAAAAATATTTTTTTAAAATTATTATAAAATATTCAAAGTTCAATAAAAATATTCAAATTTATCTACAATAACTATAAATTTAAATATAATATTATTAGGGAAGCATATACACATATATAATCTTAATTTTTAAATATTTTGGAATCAATTTATTTTGTGTGAGCTTTTATGATTTTAAGAAATATTTATAATATTTTATATTTAAAAATATAAAAATTATGTATATAAATATTAATTTATAAAAATTAAGAATTGGTTTAAGTAAATTATTTAATTTTTAATATAAATCAATATATTTTTATTTTTTAGAGGAAATATATATAATTTTGAATTTATTTTAATATTTAATATATTTTTAAAATTTTTAAATTTCAAAAAAATTATTTTTTAAGTTTAAATATAATTTTATATATATATATATTAGACACTATAACTTTTAATTTATTATTTTCTAATTTTGATCTATTTCTGAAATACATTCAAACTTTTAAAATTTAAAAAAGATGACTAGTTATTTTAAAATTATATGTGTTTTAAATTATTTTAATATTTATAATATTAATAATTTTATTTATGTTTTTAGATATTTAATGATGTGGATGTTTATTGGGATGATGAATGTGTATTTATTTGTCTGCTTCATCTTTTTGGCAAGGGGCAAGTTGTCTGTAGTTTAAATTGCCAAAAATATGAAAGGTGATGTTTATTTTGTCAAAATTTTAAAGTTTAGATTAAATTGCAATTCGCGAAAATGTGATAATTTATTTTGCAATGAAGCCTATTTTATATGATAATAGTATACATTTTCTCTAATAGTAACACACAATTGCTCTTTATTTTGTGTTGATATATGAGGAAAAATGTGTGTTGTAGTACAATTATTCTTAAATATGGTCCTAAGCCCAAAATGGTGAATGACTCGGGTTCGATTCCCTCTAAGAACGTATTAAGGGAGATATAAGGTTGATTTGGAGATAATTCTTGGAGTATGTGGGGACTTAGTGAACTAACTTCTAACAACTAATATTACCGATAAAAAAAAGACCAAAAATCGACACTTTAAGTCTGGGAGCAGCAATAGGGTCCCATTCGTGGAGTACCAGCAGAGTCCAAATTGTGGAGCACTAACATGCTCCGAATAGGAGACACACTCCAAGGGAGCATAAAAAAATTGGCCTCAGCAAGCTGGAGCACCGAGAAAGTATATATGCTCGAGCATGAGCAATGTGGAACTCATAAATAGGGTAACAAACGTGGAACACGAGCAAATTAGATCTCGGAGGGTATATTGTTTATTAAAAAGAAAAGGAGTTGCTCGAAGTTATTAATCGGAGCACCCCAAACATGTCATTGGCAGGACTTCCTTGCTGCACTTCGGAAATTGCTCGAAGTTATTCATTTAAGCACACCGGACATATTGTTGGTCGGATTTTTTGTTCAACTTTGCAAAAAAATATTTAGTCTGATATTAACATACATTTTATCTTATAGTAATATGTATTTGCTTCTATAGTTACATAAAGTTGGATGAAAATACTGAAATTTCTCTTGCACGAGATTTTGAATTTTTTTCTACATATTCAATTTGATCTAATTAAAATTCACGAATATTTTTGGATATAGATAGTTATATAGTAGAATATTCTATATAAATATTTATGTATGTAGTATACTTAAAACTCCATTTGAATAGAAGGATTTGAAAATGAATAATTTTTTTTAAAAAAAAAATACATGTAAGAAGACATATATTTCAAATTACGAATCGTAAAGAGATGTGAGAGAAGGAAAAAGGTAGAAGAAAGATAAAAATGGAAAGGGTAAAGAGGAGTGATTTCACAAATGATATGATTTTAATGAGAATTTAAAATTTCTTAATTTTGAATATAAACTCAAATCTAAATATTTTCAAGTTCACCCAACTTACTTGAAAAGAGTGATTATTTGTGTGTGAAATCCACAAATTTTAAATCCATTCATTCAAATTGAACCTAAAATTTTTCATACCAGCTTTAAGAATAATTAGTAATGTATAGAATATATATGTTGGAAAAAATATTTTATTTCATTCTGTAAGGGTGATTACATGACTAATAAAGTAAATGATAATATGAATAAAATATTTTATATCCGACACGTGTATATTAGAATTGGATGAAAAATAATTTGAAAAAGTCAACATGTTAAAATTGGGGTGGGGATTAGTTTTTCATTTCTCTTTTTAGTCCATTTTTCAAATTTATTTTCATAATATAAATAGGGTGTGTCTTGGGTGTTAAGTCAAAATTAAAATTAAATTTGTGCTTAAATTTCAATTGTATACCATGCACTTTGGTGCACCCAAAAATTTGTGATCTAAATATAATAATTATATTTAATAAATCTCATAATAATATTATAAGGTGGTGTTTGGTAGGGGATATAAGAGATAGGAGTATAATATGAATTTTTGTACTGACTTATTTTATTTGGTATGGGTACAAATTTTATGCTGATCCGTTTTTTATACGGCATGTAAAAAAAGAGGTCATATTATACCATTTTCAATGTTCAATGTAATAAATTATCTCACCTTTTTCACATTATAATTTTTATATAATTTGAATAGTAACTCTTGTTCTTATATATCTACATATTACACTCTACCAAATGAAATTACTTTTTCTATCTTTATATTATGCCATACCAAGTAAAATTACTTTTTAGTACTGATTTTATATAATTTTTCTATTATACCCTGCCAAATAATAGAAGGGTTTTACTTACCAAAATTATAACTCTTAATATTACTTACTTATTATAGGTATTAAATAATTGCTTTGATTTGACTGTTGATAGTCCCATGACGGCTTCTTCAAAGCGAGCTCTGAAAATCACATATATATGTAGAGTGAGTATTTGTCATAATGTGAGAATTAATTTTGTGGATCTCCATGGATATGGAAGAGATTAATGGCGTAATATTATTATTTATTTAATTTTATTTATTACTGAAAGAAAGGCGTGGGAATGAGTGAAGACTGCAAACAAGAGGAGGAGGGTGAGGGTGGTTGACGCCCTTCTCCTTCTCTTCACGCTTCTCTTTCAACATTGATTTTGTTTCCTCTTGTTCTTCAATTTTGAGAAATCACTAGTTGAATCTCCCTCTCTCTCTCCGCTTGATATTTATTTAGAGTGAGAGAGAGAGATGGGGGCGTGCGTTTCTCGGCCTGAAAACTGCGTGGGAGGCAAATTTGGAGGGAGAAGAAGGAAGAAGAGTGCAAAGAGAAGAAAGGCTTCCAAGAGAAGGCTTACTTCTCATTCATCTGATCGATTATCGGATAAACTTGAAAACCTTCCATCTTTCCCTCTTGATCATTCCTTCTGCAATCCCACTTTTCATGGTTCGTCTCTCTCTCTCTCTCTCTCTCTCTCTCTCTCTCTCAAGTGGGGGGCGGGGATTTAACATTAATTAGCGATGATATATGTATTCTTGACGGATCCTCAAATTTCATGAAAATTGAGTTTCTGGTATACATAGTTGTGTTTTGCTTATGCCTTAACGGAAAGATCGTGATTTTGGAATTACATTATTAATGGTGAAAAGGACAGAAAATAATTCTTATGGTTGAGTTTGTTTTGAGATTTATGTGTGTGTGTGTGGAGCAAGTCATATTTTAGAATACAGAGCTTTTGAATAAAGTATGAATATTAAGCATATGTATTTGTTTTGGAATTTGTATAGCTTGAGATTTAAATTTATGTCAAATATATGTTCTATAGGTATTTATAGATGTTAATTGAATATGAGATTTAAAAATTAGATTCTAAATCTCAAACTCGTATGAGATGGGGCAAAGTTCTAAGTCCATATTCCATCCATCAGCTGCTCACACTATGGATAATGCACTTTAGCCTATAGTCATAGTGGATTTGGATGTTATGTTATGCTGCACGGGACTGTCATGTGCAATAAAACTGTACGGTTGTATTGTACATTTTGTGCATTGCATTCAAAAATACACACGATAAAACCTTAGTCTCACAATACGATCCTATACAGCACAAGATCCAAATACAGCCATAGCCATCTTGATTTCGAAACTCCTAACTGAATAGCCGCTTTAACAATTTTCATTGTCCTTGAGTTTGAAGTCATTGAAGAAGTTGTTTATTTTTGAAGGATGTAATATTCTGTTACTAGAATTAATCACCTTACATTTGGCACTGATGTGTAGAGGAAGCATGGTTCGATTCCGCTGCTGTTCTTGAATCCGACGGGAGTGATGAAGATTTTCAAAGCCTTCCGGATGGTACACTGAGACCTTGTCTTTCACATAAAACTGTTTGTAATTTTCCATTCTTGTCCTCAAATCAGTTTGCTTTGTATAGATTTGATCTCGGAGCCTGTTTTTGTCGATGAAATATCAATTTCTTCTGGAGAAAATGCTGGAAAAGAAGACAATTTATTGGATAACTGTGGAATTCTTTCAAATAGATGCTTGTCTTGTTTAGCTTCTACTGCTCCTTCCGTTGAGAAGAGACGGTCCCTTAGCTCCAGCCCTCCTAATACGAGGAAAAAAGCTGCCTCGAAGCACTCATTCAGATGGAGGGACGAATATAATACTGCTACTTTATGTGAGTACATATACAAACGGTTTGTTTAATCTGCATAACATAGTTTGTCTGCTTAGTTTTTTGACAAAAACTTATATACACCAGTTGCATCTAGTGCAGTCATGTGTACTTCAAAAGATATTAGATGTCTTACTAAAATATATCAGTTTGTTGTATTAATTGTTTTCGCTGTCCATCATTGTCAGTTGCTTCCAAAGCGCTGCTGCAAAGACCTAAAGCCGGTTCACAAGTGCCATTCTGTCCACTGGGAAAGAGGATGCCGGATAGTTGGTCAGATGTTGAACCGGGAACTTTCCGAGTTAGGGGAGTGAATTATTTAAGGTAATTATAAGACTGTGTGTATTGTTTTCTCTCTGATTTTTTGGTCTCCGTCTCAAGTGACTCTTCTGGAGTTCAATGGTTTTCATATTGGATATTCAATGTGTAGGGATAAAAAGAAAGAGTTGGCCTCCAATTGTGCTGCTTATAATCCTTTTGGTCTTGATGTATTTTTATCTCCGAGGAAAATTAATCACATTGCTCGATTTGTTGAACTTCCTGCTGTCAATTCTTCCGGGAATCTTCCACCAATCCTTGTTGTAAATGTTCAGGTACTCATAAAGAAAATAGTTACTCATTTAGTTTGTTTGTCTTTTTTGTAGTAATACTGGCTCATTTTGCAGATACCGGTATATCCTGCAGCAATTTTTCAGGGTGAAACAGACGGGGAAGGAATAAGCTTTGTTTTATACTTCAAGCTTTCTGAGAGCTTTTTCAAGGAACTTTCGGGCCGTTTTCAAGAAAATATTAGGGTCAGGGCATTCTTCGTCTAGACCCTCGCCCCACCCCGGAATGAATTTAGTTAAACATTGAGGTTTTGTTGAATTTGATGGAGTTAATATGTGTGCCTAAGTAGATGCATTGATGATTGCAGAGATTAATTGATGATGAAGTAGAAAAGGTAAAAGGTTTTGCTGTAGACACGATTGTGCCGTTCAGGGAAAGGCTAAAGATACTGGGCCGTATAGCGAATGTGGAGGACCTACCACTTAGTGCTGCGGAGAGGAAGCTCATGCAAGCCTACAACGAGAAACCTGTTCTTTCGCGTCCTCAACATGACTTTTACTTGGTTAAGTCTCTGCTTCGTCTTCATAACGCGTTTTGCTTAACTTGATAATTCTTGAAAATTTGTATTTTTCATAAGATGTAAACTTTCATTAATCAGAAGAAGCTTTTTTTTTTTTTTTTGCAGGGTGAAAATTATTTTGAAATAGATTTGGACATGCACAGATTCAGCTACATTTCTAGAAAGGGATTCGAGACATTCTTGGACAGGCTAAAGTTGTGTGTCCTGGATTTCGGGTTAACAATCCAGGCAAGTATAAGTGTTTTAAGCATAGAACTTGCAATTTCTCTTCTTGATCGACAGATTCTAAAACGTGTTTTGTTCGACTGTTGCCAGGGGAACAAAGCTGAGGAGTTGCCGGAGCAGATCTTGTGTTGTTTACGGTTAAACCAAATCGATTATTTTAACTATCCACAACTTGGATTTTTGTGAAGTAAACCCTTCAATATGTATACCAGAGGTGTAAGCATCTCTGAATATAGCAAATAAATACACATAGTTCTCCAGGAAGTTTTCTTGTCTAGGAAAAATTGGAAAAGGATCAAGATACATTTTTTGAAAACTTTATTCATAAATCTTGAGAACTCTTGTCCTAAATCTGTAAATAATACTATGCACTTCCATGAGAATGGACAGATGATACTGATCTTGCTGACATAGATGCTGTTGGACTGTTATTGTCGCGGTCACAGCTGTCGAAATTGGCTTGTCCCAACAACATTTTTATCGCAATCTGAGCAACATCGGCAAACCATTCGTCTTCTGGCAACACACTGCATAGATGAAAATGCTCGCTTAAAGCAGACCAGAAGAATTTCGAACAAGATTTGGAACTGTTTCGTGGGTGAAACTGTACCTATACGGGTCAATGTTGTTCGCCTGAACTGCCTCCATAGCTCTGGCAATAATGTTCTTCATCACTTGATGCAAATTCCGCGATAAGTAACGCCCTTGAGATGCAAAAAGTATCACAAACTCCATATCCAGGTAAAACTGCATAATAACACACAGATGTTTCACTAAGGTATCTGAAAATCTTGTTGGTCAGAACTTGAAAATGGTAACCTGTTGAAGCCCAAGTGGGCCCAATCTCCTCTGCCCAGCTTCCATCTCTTCCCAGAAGTTTTGATCATCAGAAAACCACAGAATCACTGTCTCTGTGAGCCTCATTAACAGAAGAGTTGCAAATCTCTCTCTCCCTACAAACATATCAGATGCAATGCTGCCTATTCTTGTCAACTTTGCAAATAGTTCCTGATGAATATGCAAACTAAACCGTGAAGATATCGTCGTATAAATACTTTCAATTCATAGAGAAGCTAACAATTTTACCTGATAAATAGGAGATGGAAACCATTCAGGTTCACTATTGCTTTCATCCATGCTTATGTACATCTCTGCACTTAAACGGACACCTCCATCTTCGGTGAATATGAGCTCGAGAGCATGTTGGCGACAGAAGCCGTCTCTCAGTTGATCAACAGTTCGTTGAAGCCTTCGTTTCAGTTCTCTCTGCTCAGGACCTCTCTGGGATTGGTCATCACTTCTGTTGACTGAAGATAACAGCTTGCTTGCTGCACGCGGAAGAAGCTCGTCTGATAACAGCACTCCGTTAGCCAGCAAAGCTATCTGCTGCATTTCGGTTTCTGCCATTTTAACTATTCTCCTTCCGGCACCCTCCAAGTTTTCAGTTTCCACAGAGCTAGGCAATGCATGAATCATCATGGTAACGTACGAGTTAAACGACTGAAGGACGCCTTCCAAAGCCTGCTCGGATAAGTGCATGATTTCAAGAGAGCCGATATCCTCACACAGCTCCTGATGCAATCAAGAGTTGCACAAATCAGATCTCGGTGCGCTTGGTTCAAAATTCTTTAGTAACGATAAAAAAACAGTCATTTCACCTTCATTATACTTCTATGGGAGGTAATAAATTCAAATTAAGATAATCACAATCCTCTTTTACCCTAGTAATTCACCAGCTCCCACTCGGATATCAAGAAAGGAGTTCATATCAAAAGCCATCCTCTACTATCAATCATTTTTCCATTTAACTCATCATGAAAGAAAAACATATCTGATGCAATAGCCACCTGAATCATTGTATTGAACCTGTGAGCACTGCTCGAGAGCTTCTGGTACGACGCCACCGTGCTACCAACAGACGGAGCGCCCCACGAGCGCCCAGAAATCGACGAATAGATCAGCGACCAATCATCAGAAGCAGCAATTGCAGCTGTACTAAGATCAATCCTTTTCAAGTTGGCAGTCAAAGCCTGTTCCAAGTAAGGCCTGAAGAACTTCAAGAGAGTGGGGCAAAGCGCCAGCCCACGATCTTCGAGCAACGAGCAGTGGCCCAAGCAAATGTGAGCACTCTCAGCAACAATCCTCAAACACCCCGAAGCTGCAGGGGCCGCTATAACATTCTTCTTGATCAGCTGAGCAAAAGTAAGCGTCTGATTAACTGCCCAAGTGACAAGCTCGGATGTAAAAGCCGGCTCATCATCAAATATGGAGAGGGAATCATTGGCAGCCTGCGCGATGGTCGAGAAAACAAGATGGGAAAGAGCAGTGGAGTAGGCAGGGCCATAGGATGAGCTGGATGGCTGCAGAGCCTGCATGTTTCTGTAGAGCTTTTGCTGGTGAGATTTCAGCAGCAATGTGTGTGCTCTTGGCCCATCTCCCAGCTTCTTCATGGCTTGTACGGATGAACGGAGCTCGAAGCCGTTGGTTGAAGCCTGACACGTGGCTTCCGCCAATTGGTCACCCAGTTTTTGGCGGCTCTCCATTATGGAGCTCTGGAGGAGCAACAATGCTGATGGGGTCAGTGATCGGCTCGCCTTGGCTTCGTCTATCTGAGCTTCGCCTTCGTCCAGCGCAGCCAAAGCCTCGTCCACTCGTCTTTCGGCTAGCAAGACCTCAATCTTCTCCATGAATTGTGACAGCCATTTGTCATATTTGGTGAGCTCTTTGTTTTCAAAATCCAGAGCGTCTTCTTCTCTTGTGTAATCAGTTTCGTCGGGCAAGGACTCGACCCGCACGCCGTCGGCTATGCCGTGTATGAAATTTGCGCGGGAAGACAGCAGGTTTTTCAGGGACACGAGCTCCCCTTCAAGATCTGAGATTTCTCTTGATGTTCTGTATGTATGCAACAAATAAAGAAAAGGTTAACTAATGCATAAAAAGTTGATTGATTCATTAGATCACCACTTGCCTTATAAATGATGGGTAATTGGCGTACACACTCTTCCTCATTTCTTCTGCAGAGGCCTTCTTCAAGCCCACGAGATGCATGCAGATTTGCCTAATTTCCTGTTTAAATTAAATTCAGTAACATGCCATCACTCTTAATTGCTAATTTTTTATTTAACCATCTATATGCCTTTCTGTTAATCCTTACTATATGAAAATTGTTCAAACTAAACTTATTATGACTCAGTTTTAAAGTATCAAAAATTTAATCAACCATTTTATATTATAGATTTTATCGACCCCAACGATGGGACGATCTCATTCAAGATTGATTGTTATTAAATAATCACGAAAACATATTTTTGTTTGTTTACCTTTTCAGTGGTGGCGCCGCACTGGTCTGTGACATAGGAGTGAGGATCAAAATTGGAGGATTTAAAGATTTTGAGCCTAGCGCTCAACGTTTTATCGGTGTCCACATCCAAATCCATCTCCTTTTCCATTGTACGTTTTCTTCTTCTGATTGATAAACTCTACTCTTGTGCAATTGAAAATTTTAAGGTCGAAAACCAGAGGAAATGACGATGATTTTGATGTGATGGATTCTGACAAACTTATCTTATGTATGATCTAAAGTGGGAATAACAATATATAGATATATTACTTAGATATGATTTGAAATTAGATGGGATGGGATGGGATCTAGAAATTAATGGGTTGTTAGTGCAGAAAATTGTTGGAGTAATTTTTTTTCAAAGCAAAATAATATGGATAAAAAAATATTGAACAAGGATTATAAAAAATTTATCTATAGAATAATTCAATTACTGTGATAAAATAATAAACTACATTATTAATTTTTTCTACAAATAAATAGTAGTAATTATAATTGTTATGTTTTCTTGATATTACTTTACAAGTCATTGCAGGAGTAGAAATAGAATATTTATTCATTGTTTTTCACAAATTTATTTGCCGATCTATCTTTTTCATTACACAATTAGAAAGATAAAAAATCTCAACTCGAGAGAAAATTACGGCTCTCATGAGAGAATGGCTCGAGTAATTCAAGGATTAAGAATGATTTTATTGATATTATTGTCTAACTTGGTAGTATAATATAATTTAGGAAAAATACACATTTTTGTCCTATAAATTTTGTTGACTTTGGTTTTCGTCCTCTTAAGTTTTGAATTTTTGTTTTCGTTCTTTAACTTACCAAAATTATGGTTTTCGTCATCTTATGTTTTGAATTTTTATTTTCGTCCTTTAACTTACCAAAAATTATGATTTTCGTCCTGCAACCGCTTATAATCAGTCATACAACATGTAATACACACGTGAATCCATTTTTCTTTCTTTTTTTAAACAAAATACTAACGTGAGGGTATTTGGAGGGACTTAGGTCTTGACAAAATACATTTTTAACCATAAATTCCCTCCCAAATACCGTCCAATACTTACATCCATAGAATCTTCTGTCCAGATTCATTTTTGAATATGATGTACAAACCGTGCAACGAAACCACAATGACACTTAATATTGCGCTCGAAACTCGTTGATTCATACGAATTTCTTGAAGACATCCATCTTTCTTTCTGTACAGTGAGTATGCGCTCAAAAGAATTTAGGCTTTTGGATGTTTTGATTTGTGGATCTTTGTTTCTTTTTTCCCTAATTCTCTCAAGCCCCCATGCATAGATTTGATCGACTATGGTTTTGATTTGAGAGAGAATTTACAATTAATCCTATATTTTATCCATCAAGACCTAATTCCCTCTAAATACCCTCACGTCAGTATTTCGCTTAAAAAATAGAAAAATTGATCTACGTGTGTATCCATAATTTTTTGTAAGTTAAAGGATGAAAACAAAAATTCAAAACTTAAAGAGGACGAAAACTATAATTTTTGGTAAGTTAAAGGACGAAAACAAAAATTCAAAACTTAAGAGGACGAAAAGCGAAGTCAACGAAACTTATAGGATAAAAATGTATATTTTCCCTATCATAAATTTTTTTCAATCTCCTCAAGGTTCGTTCAAACTAATTATGTTCTACGATGAGAATTAATTAGTGCGGAAGATGTATTTGGTAATATTTTTGTTAGATGGTCGAGGAACAAGATCCTGAGTGAAGAGCATCGATCTTCTTTTGCATTGTTGCAGGCCATTCAGGGAAATTAGCACCAAATTTGAACCACGGGCCGGGCTCGGATGTCGGCTAAATTAAGAGTAGAAAGATGAGATGTAGTGGCAATTAATATCATCTGGATACTGAAATTTGAAAATAGCAGCACAAGCACGAGTGATGATATGATGGGAAGATGAGACAGGTGGCACGGCCGGGCCATCATTAGTGGATAAATTCTGTATTGCCTGGGACAAAGAAAGACGAGCTGGCAGCAGGAATTAATAGATGAGATAGACTCCAAATTAAAGGGGTAGAGATTTCTTCAAGAGTTGAAGTAGTGTCCTTGGTGACAAGGGAAATTAAGATATATTGTTTCATCAAAATGTGCGCGCATGGAAAATGATGAAGAGATGATCAGAAGAAGTACGGTAACCCAAGATTAATAAGCATTAACTTGTTAGCAGCATAATCATGGTCATGGAAAGACGTACGCCACACAATTAATCAAAGGTTTATATAAAATAATATATAGTAGCAGAGGCAGAGACTCAGTATGATGAAATAGAAACTCAAAGGGCGACTTGTTACCTATATATATAAGATTGTGGATATTGGTAGACGATTAAATAATTATGCATGTGTGAGTGAGTGACTGAAGAAGCATCATATATATATATATAGGGGCAAGGCAAGACATGCATGCAATTATGAATGCCATTAATTAGAATTAATTATGAGTGTCACTGTCACTCTGGAAAGTTAATTTTAACTGTTTTGGACATCAATTGATTACATACAAAATTAATTATGAAAATGCACAAAGACATCAAACAACTTATAAGATTTAGCACGTAATGTTTATATCGACGTAAATCGACAAAAGTTATCAAAGTCAACCCAAATCTATCAATTAGCTAGGGTGATTATACATAATTAATGCCCACCAATATTTATGGTACAGTAGATTGATATATTTAATTGATTATATTATTTTTTTAAATTCTCTACTCATAGTGATGATAATGGGGTAGGACAAGACACATATCTAAATACCCATGCCATGCTGCGGGGCATTCCCATCCTTCCCCATATTGTAATACTAAAATATAATATATATATATATATATAATTTGGATAAATAAAATTATATTAATATAAAATAATGCACCAAATATATCAAAACATATTCAACAAAAGTAATTTTTTATTTAAGATTATACTACATCCGTCTCCCAAAAGTTTGCGGTACTTTTGGGGGCACGGTTTTTAAGAAAAAGTGTAATGAGTAGAATATGTATGGTGGAAATTGTGAGGTAAAAATTTTAAAGGTGGAGATTTAAAGGAATATTTCCATTTTAGGAGTGTGCAAACATTTGTGGGACAAACTAAAAAAGAAAGTATGTAAACTTTTGTGGGATGGATGTAGTAATAAATAAATAATATAATTTTAAATTTATTTGAAATATTATAAAATACTATATATTAAATTTATTTTATATATTATGAAATATTATATATAAAATGTATTTTAATATTATAAAATATTATATTTTTGTTGAATATATACTATGGGGCGGGGTGGGGTGGGGCTGCTGTTGATGGGCGAGCCACTCGAGGTAAATCAGAGAACCAGGAGGTCGCCTCTGCCATGCTGGAGCTCGCCCAGGGCTCGCCCATACCCTCGTGAAGGTCTCGCCAGGGTTCATCATCGCACAACACTCGTAGGCCACGCAAGGCGTTAGGGCTTGCCCTAGAGCTCGCCCGACCCACCGAAGCTCGCTTGTGAGCTCGCCCATGAGCTCACCTGTTAGTCAATAGGACCCCGATGACGCGCTCTTTTTCCCTCCGTCCGGTTTATCCACAAGGGTGGTTTACGGCGAGGTTTTTAATGAGGCCCATCTAGTCTAAAGCATAGTAGTAGGACGAGGCATGATAGGGGGAAGCAGTGTGAGAGATCAAGACGAGGGTAAGGAACCCTCGTCAACACCGGAAGCCACACAGGCTCATAAGGTGCCGTCTCACACTCACACACCTATAAATAAGACCTCTCTTGTACTATTCACACAATTCTGAAAATCATGACAGTGCCCATTACAATATTTCTCTCTCTAAACTCTCTACTCTCCCACCTCATATTATATCCAAGAACATAAATTCTTAGATTATTGTTTGATGGAATTAACATGTTATAACTAGCCACATAACAAGCACGATTAATAAATTGGCTCCTCCGTGAGCTCGCTCTGAGTAATCCCAGAGTTCACGGAGGGGCGATTCCTCACCGGAGCTAGTAGCTTGCTCGCTGGAGTCAGAGCGAACTGACCCCAAGAGCTCGCTACTGTCCGGGAAGGTTTCAGAGCTCGCCCCAGAGCTCGAAGAGAGGACCACATGTGCTACTCGGGGGTTTGGAAGGTCATCGGTCATTTGTCCTTTGCCCAGATCACGATGCGGGGGGGTACGGCTTGAAGAGTTCTCAGACATAATGTAGGCGTTCGGAAGCAAGGAACAAGGAAGAAGAGAAGGGAGAAATCCGGACTTCTACCTTGGGAGACGTTCGGAGAAGCGTCTGAAGCAGAAGGGTGATCGCCAGAAATATGCTCTGAGAGGTGAGAAAGCAAAAGTGAGGAAATTCCTCATTTCCGCCTATTTATAGACGCTGGGCGCGAGCTCAAAATTCCCGGAAGATCAGGGACCTTTTTGCAAAGAATTTGAAAAGTTATTATTATGGGCGCGGGAAACGACACTGAGGGAGACGCGTGCGACGTCTCGAATTCCGCCCACGGGAGAGCTCGCCCGAGAGTCATATGCTAGCTCGCCCACACATGCCATGAGCCATGATGAAGGCGAGCTGAGGGGTAATTGTTGATGGGCGAGCCACTCTAGGTAAATCAGAGATTCAGGAGGTCGCCTCTGCCATGCTGGAGCTCGCCCAGGGCTCGCCCATACCCTCGTGAAGGTCTCGCCAGGGTTCATCATCGCACAACACTCGTAGGCCACGCAAGGCGTTAGGGCTCGCCCTAGAGCTCGCCCGACCCACCGAAGCTCTCCTGTGAGCTCGCCCATGAGCTCACCTGTTAGTCAATAGGACCCCGATGGCGCACTCTTTTTCCCTCTGTCCGGTTTATCCACAAGTGTGGTTTACGGCGAGGTTTTTAATGAGGCCCATCTAGTCTAAGACATAGTAGTAGGACGAGACATGATAGGGGGAAGCAGTGTGAGAGATCAAGACGAGGGTAAGGAACCCTCGTCAAAACCGGAAGCCACACAGGCTCATAAGGTGCCGCCTCACACTCACACACCTATAAATAAGACCTCTCTTGTACTATTCACACAATTTTGAAAATCAAGACAGTGCCCATTACAATATTTCTCTCTCTAAACTCTCTACTCTCCCTCCTCATATTATATCCAAGAACATAAATTCTTGGATTATTGTTTGATGGAATTAACATGTTATAACTAGCCACATAACAAGCACGATTAATAAATTCTATCAACAGCTGCCCCATTTTCAGGATGAGGCGAGGTGGGGCTGATCTAAACGATGCGGACCAGAGTTGGACAACTATGGAACGGATCATTTTGTTATCCCTATAGATAAAGGGTATCCTAATCACCAAAAATTTATTGGTGATACAATAATTATCTATATGGTATCAAAATTTAGGCTCGTTCAATGTTCTGAATTCTATTCCCTTAAAAGTAACTCTATTCATATTAAATTCTCCATTTGTTGAGCCTCTCCAAAAAGAAAAAGTTATCTGGTCCATGACGAAAGGTGAATGTTAGGACAATTAAAATAAATGAATTGATTCTTTCAGGATTGTACTCTTTCCTATTGTCAAATTTTACTTACTTTTATATGTCATAACTAGGAGTTTACGTTTTGTTTCGACGAGACGATATTCAGACCTATTATTATTATGTTAAATATTTAAAAGGGGTGATAATTAAATTATAATTTTTTTATCCTATAATTTATGAGCAGCAGAAAGGGAACTATCAGATTGCCAATTTAACGATCATAACTTTATAATTTCGCAAATGGAAGTCAAATTAACACAAATTGACTTTAAGGGGTGAAAATCACACATGCTCGACACATGAAACCCGATTTCGTGCAGAAATTAAAATCATTAATTATGAAGTCACTTTAGTATACATCATGTGAATATCGTTCACTTGAAAATTTTAATTTTAAAACCCCTCAAATACTTTAAACAGTAATTAGTGATACCTAAAAAGTAATCAATAATATTTCTATTGCCAAAAAAAAGTTATGTTATTGTGTGTTTTATAAAAATAAAAATCAAAATTGAGCTTGAAATTGAAGTGTATGTGTTGCAAATGATGCATAATTAAATTAGTGCATGTTTACAATCTCTAGTAGAATTGAAAAAGTGATATTAAGTAATTTTAGTAGCAAAATGAAAAATAAGGAGTGTTTTAAATTTAAGTGGTTTTGAAAAATTATTAAGAAAAATGTGTTTGCAAAAGAAGTGCTTCTAAAAAAAGTATTGAGTATTATTTTATTGGAGAATGTGTAGAAGTGCTTAACTAGAAGTTAAAAGCTAAAATTATTGCTTGACCAAAAGTAATAATAAGCACTTAAAATTGTTGTTGAAAACATGTTTTAAGTGTTTTTTTTTTAAAAAATAAGCACTTTTACTTTTTATGTTGAGTTTGCAAACAAGCATTTAGTATTACTTATGTTATGTGTTATGCACATTATTATATGAGAGACAATTCAAAATACCCATTTTCAACTTCAAAAAATTTATTTTACCCACTTCAAATATGAATAACTTTTTCTATCCATTTTCTATTTCAAACTATCTTTTTTACTCACATGGCCCACAAACATTATCATCTAGTTATTCTACCTCACTCCACCCTATCCTACCCTACCCCACCCTTTTAGATATTTATATTATTTAACATTATTAAATATTTTATAATAATAAATAACAATGAAGTTGTAAAACATATAATTTTAATAAATTAACTAATTATAATATCTTTATCATATTAACTAATTATAATATTTTTATCATATATATGTGATTATTTAAATTTTTATTTAGACTATTTTAATGTATAATGCATATTATAATATAAAAGTTAAATTTTAATGCAAATTAATGAATACTATAGTTTTTTAAATTATATAAAAATATTTAATTTGTGAGGTTTGAAAATATATCTATTAAAATTTAATAAACACGAGAGCATTATCCACATCAAAATTAGATCAAAATTTAAATCTCTACCGAATTGTCTTAAAAAAATTTAATCATAAACTTTAATTTTTATCAACCGCGTATCGAATCAGTGATTAATTAATAATTTTTTTTATACAAAAATACTAATTAAAAAACACAAAATATTTGAAATAGATTAAAATAACATATGAATGATGGAGTAATAAACAAGATGGTTAGTTGATTCCATATTGGTTCTTCTACTTATTCATGTGCACAAATTAATTAAATATTAAATTGATAAATTATAGAATTATAGATAAATAAAGTTCAATTATATATTGAATAACTTGTACTCTAATATTTATAATACAAAGTCAAACCTAACACCTATATGATAGTGTGGATATAAGGATAAAGTGGGCCCCAATTTAAAGTTATTAATTTTTTTATACCCATTTTATAAGGGTATATATGTCTTATGTTATAAGGTGGGTATAAAAAAGTTTTTAAGTTAGATGTGGGTAAAACAAATTTTTAAAAGTTCAAAATGGGTATTTTGTGGTATTTTCACTTATTATATTGTGAATTTTAGTTGTAGTTTTTAGATTAAAGTTTTCATATTAATTAATTATTATGTACTCCATCCGTCCAAGTCCTCTTTCATATTAGTGAATGATATATATTTTTTTTAATAAGAAGAGGAGTATATGAATGTAAAGTTAAATAATAAAATAAAAAATATAATTTATTGATTTTTATAGTATGGAATGTTATATTTTTAAGAGTGTGAGAAAATAGTTGAGACATTTAAATAAATTCAAGTATTATAAAAAAAAAAAAGGGATGAAGATAATACATAATCAGAGTAGATGTAGGTGTCTGTGACCTGATGCACATAGAACAATTTGCATGCAAATACTTAAAAATGGTGAGGTATACATATCCAGAGTAGATGTATGGAACTGATGTATGTCTCTTTTTATTGGAAAACAATTTATTTGAGATCGGTACAATATTAATAATTTCCAACAATGGTTAGAAAATTCTTTAGTTATACTAGGAGTTTGATTATGTGCTTATGCAAAGAACAGTTTTTGCTGCTTATGTATACTGAGTGATTTACATATTGATTCAAAAAAATTATTATATTTACAAATTGGTTCACAATATTTGCGCAGAAGCATATTATTTTTTCTGCACAGAAACATATTTTTTTTCTGCACAGAAACATATTTTTTTTCTGCACAAAATCAATTTGTAATTAATGTCAGTTTTGTGAATCATTTTGTAATTTCCCGTGTATATTTGCATGTCCTGAGGTGCTTCTCATGCCTTGAGGAAATAAAAGTTCTCTTTACTGATAAAAACAATATACATGTTTTTGAGGCAAATCAGTATTCAAAAATATTTTAATAATTCAAATTTTATCATTTATAGAAATAATACTCTCTCCATATAATATAAGTTGAGAAACCCTCTAATTTTTTTTTTTTAAATCATTGACTTTATTCATAATGTTTTTTACAATATTATTTTTATCGGTGAAAAATATTTAGTAGCATCGAATAAGAGTACAAGGAATACTCCAACACTTCAATATTACTTCTCATAATAACCTCCAACCACAAATATTAATCTACTTATGCATACACAAGTATATTTTAAATTTCGTGTACATTTTTCTTTTGATCATTAAAAATATTCTTGTTGCATTTTGAGACAATTTCACCAAAACCATAACCTTTTAAAATGAGATATAATTAAAATATATATGACAAAACAAAAAAGAAAGCATTTATTATGTGCAAATTTTAGAATGTTGAGGGATTCGTATGTAAAATATTGTGTATTAAACAATTTATGTAAAAACTTAAATTAAGTGTACTCTTATTCATTAATTTTTATTTATTACTATTTTTTTTTTTTGATTTCATAAGTAGGGAGAGTCTCTTTAATTTTAAGGGAAAAACACAAAATGATTTAACAAATTGACAAAAATTACATATTGGTCTCGTGCAAAAAAAAAAAAAAATGCTTCCTTGCAAAAAATAATAAAAAATACTACCGTGCAATTTTTTTTGAATCAATTTGTAAATATAGTAATTTTTTTGAACTAATATGTAAGTGACCCTAATTTTAAATATTTACAAACATTTATTTCAAATTGCCTCACATAATGAGTGTGTGGGACTAAGCTCAGTTTCTTCAAATATATTATCAAAAAATATATGATCGAATTCAATTTTATATGAATGAAATATAAACTCTTTAAATAAATAAAATGTTTATCTAAAAAAATTGGCAAAATTTTGTATAAAAATAGTTCATGATAACCTTATTATGAACCAGTTTTAAAGTGTCAAACATTTAACAGGGTGTATTAAAAATCACACCAGATGTATTAAAAATCACATTAGGGGTATCAAAAGTTGAAATCAATTAAATTTATATTAACCTCAATTTTTTATTACTACTAATGCATATCTTGATACACTTATCAAATATTTAATATTTTAAAATTATTTTATAATAAATTCATCATAAATTATTTTAACACAATATCTAGTCAAACGAATTTGTAACCAAAATTCAACTGTTCGTACTTTTGTTAGGCATCTTAAAAAGGAATAGTTAGGCAAACCTAAATTTGGAAAGAAAATATTTTCCAACAATAGAGTAGTAAAAGCCCTTTTTAGTAGTCTGTCTGACGTTAAGAAACCATATTAATTGTTTAATAAATAGTTAAACCCTTAATTAAAGTATTAATTAATTGTTATTAACTATTATGTAGATTTTATTTTGCACCAAATACTGTGATATATTGATAGCATTAAGTATTATATGTATCAAATGCACTGTACAATTAAAGTGTACTTTTAAAAAATTACACATATTATTATTGAAAAATGTATTTTTAATTTTTTATTCATCAGTAAAAAAACATATTTTTTGGGAAAATATTCTATTTCACCAATTAAGTCACATGAATCTAACATATTCATACCTAACGATTTTCCACATAGTGGTGACAAAACATATAACTTGTACAAATCTTTCTATTTAATTTTCAAGGTAACACAATCTATTTGTTCTTAGAACTATTTACTAGATCGAAGATATATTTGGAACACCTCTAACAGAGAGGGACAAATAATCCATTTTGAAAATACTTAATGTCAATCTTTTTTAGATATGAATATATTTCATTCAGAGGACAATAACTTGCATCAGTATCTCAATTTAAACGTGGATTTGATTCACACTCCTTGTTCTAAAAAACATTTTCCATTTGGAAAAAGGAAAAAATGGAGTCTTTATCTAAAAAAAATATATTATGTTTTTTAAAATATATTTTATAATAATTACATACGTAACTTTTCAATAATATTATATATATATATTTTTTTTATAAATATACTTGAATAATTAAAGAAATGTTGTGAAAAGGACCCACCTGAAAGACAACAAATGTGTCCACCTGTCACTCTTTCCATTTCCATGTCATAAGCAGTAACTAATTAGCTGTTCATATTTGTTAATTTCTCCGCTAAAGATCACTTTTTTATGTTAATTATGCACTTAATTGAAGATGATACCGAGGACAGTTAAACGACATCGTTGGCCTTGTCTTCACTAAGCATGACATCGACGTTTCCCTCTTTCAAAATTCCTCCCAACCACACCTGATCTGTTACAACTCAAGAAAACTTGCTTTTTAAACGCCATTCCGCTTCACACTATCAGCATTGAATTCAATTACATTAATTTTGAATCATTTTTTTTTATTTTTTTCCCTATTTTAGTGTGTGAAAATGATCGTGTAGTTCATGTAAAGTAACCTCTTTCTTGAGGGGAAAAATTGAGGCTTCGATCTGCAGTTGCATCCTCTTTAAGAAATCAAGAACCCAGCAAATATTTGTAGGTTTTGATTCTTTTATACTTTATCACGTAGGAATGGGTATTAGTAAGCGAGCCAAGTTCGATTCGCTGATCTCACTGAGTCGGCTCCGATCGATTCAAGTCTTGTCGGGTTTGCTGTTTTTGTATTTGGTATTTATTAGTTTTGAGATTCCCATGGTTTTGAGAACTGGGTTAGGGTTAGAATCCTCTGAGGCAGAGTCCTCCTTACCCCTTCTCTCACATCCAATAATGAAAGCGGAAAATGATAACCAGCCTTCGACAAAAGAGAAAGAAAAGGTGGTTTTCCGGGCCCAGGGACGAAAAATGGGTGAATTCAAGAAGATCTCTGGCCTCGTTTTTGATGACGTTGCATTTAATAGTGTGAGCCAAGACGAATTTTCTGAGTTGCACAGGGTAGTTAGGGATGCATTTAATTCAGGAAAGAAAATGATGGAGGATTTGAAGTCAGGGGAAGTGGTGAAAGAGGTGGAAAATCGAACCGCTAAGAGAGCGGAGGAGCCCTGCCCAAACTCGGTGGTGTTGTCCGGGGATGATTTTGTGAGGAAAGGGAAAATGATTGTGATACCATGTGGTTTATCACTGGGGTCTCACATCACGGTTGTTGGAACTCCTCGACGGGCCCACATGGACGATGAGTCAAAGATAACATTGCCAAAGAATGGTAGAGGGAGCACAATGGTGTCACAGTTTATCATGGAGTTGCAGGGGTTGAGGGTTGTGGATGGGGAGGACCCACCTAGGATTTTGCATTTAAATCCTAGGTTGAGAGGGGATTGGAGTGGGAAGCCAGTGCTTGAACAAAACACCTGTTATAGGATGCAGTGGGGTACTGCTCAGCGTTGTGAAGGGTGGAGGTCAAGGGCCGATGAGGAAACTGGTGAGTCTGGAATTTGTACACGAGTTAAATGCATCTATACAACGTGCTGATGTTAATTTGCTATTTTTTGAATATTTATTGATGCACATTGTTAATATGGATCTTGATTTCAATTGTTGATGCTATACAGGACAGAATTGTCCTTTTATGTTTTTTCTTAAATTTTGGTGATGAAGTTATTGATTGATGCTATATGTAGTGTTTGTTCACATCCTTTGCATAAATTAAGGATTTCCAAATCGTATATCTGTCCTGCAAGTAATGTGTTTTCTAATGAATGAAGTTGATGGAAAGCCGAAATGTGAGAAATGGATTCGTGATGATCATAGTGGCTCTGAACAATCCAAAGCCACATGGTGGTTGAAAAGGTTGATTGGGAGGACAAAGAAGGTTACTGTTGATTGGCCCTTCCCTTTTGTGGAGAAAAAATTGTTTGTGCTCACACTTATCACTGGATTAGAAGGGTATCATATCAATGTTGATGGGAGACATATTTCATCCTTTCCATATCGTCCTGTGAGAACTTCTTCTTTAGTAATTGTTGCAAAGTTCTAACCTATGTTGACATCTTACAGTCAATCTGATGATGACAGGGTTTCACTCTTGAGGAAGCTACTGGACTGTTTCTGAATGGGGATGTTGACATTCACTCTATAGTGGCTGCCTCGTTGCCTACTTCACATCCAAGCACTGCTCCCAGAAGGCATCTGGATATGTCGGTCAAGTGGAAAGCCCCGAGTCTTCCCACTGGACCTGTGGATCTCTTTATTGGCATCCTATCTGCTGGCAATCATTTTGCTGAGAGGATGGCAGTCAGGAAATCCTGGATGCAGTATGATATAGTCAAGTCTGCAAATGTAGTCATTCGTTTTTTTGTAGCAATGGTGAGTGTCCTTCTTAGTAGATGTACTGTCAGTTGAAACTGTATCCTATATGAAAGCCCTTTCTTTAAATGCCTGTTTTATACCTTGGATTTGTATTTTTGGTAGCATGCGAGAAAGGAAGTGAATGTGGAGCTTCTGAAAGAAGCAGAGTACTTTGGCGATATTGTTATAGTTCCTTACATGGACAATTATGACCTTGTTGTACTGAAGACTGTCGCCATTTGCGAGTATGGGGTGAGTCATCTACGCTATTTAAAGATTTCAGTTTCTGTCTCATTGCCCCATGTTGCCCTTTATCATTCTTGTATATGGTTGTTAGGTACGTACTGTGGCAGCTAAGCATATAATGAAATGTGATGACGATACATTCGTAAGGATAGATGCTGTGATGATGGAAGTGAAAAAAATTAAAAATGATAAAAGTTTCTATATTGGAAATATCAACTACTATCACAAGCCTCTACGACATGGTAAATGGGCAGTCACCTATGAGGTATCATTTTTTTCCCCTGTTCCTTGACCTTTTTATCAGATTTTCTTATAATTTCTAGCTTCCCTTTTTACAGTTTTCTAACCTGGGTTGAAATCAATGGGTTTTCGGATTTTTGTTTTAAGTAATTACATGAGTAGTTGCCTTATGTGTTGTATTTCTTCTCTTCTATGTTTTAGGGCCAAATTTCAGCTCAGCTTTCTGTAGTGGTAGATGTTTTAGGTTAGGGAAAAATATTGCCCTAACCTAAAGAATCAAGTTTTTTTCTAATTGTAGTAGGGAATGATAATCAACTGAACCTGGTAAAAGCTGATTATACAGATGTCATCTGTTTACTGCTGTTTTCAAATTTGAGGTGGAGGTATGACTATTGAAATAAAAGGGAATATGTTTTAGAGCGGTATAATAATTCTATTTAAATTTTGAATGTCATGACGACGTGGTTCTATCATTAGAAAAGGTTGATGCGGTGGAACCAAGAATTCAGTTCTTAATCCCATCCATATTTAGAATGAAAATGCTTTTTAAATTGTAACCTGATTCTATTTAGTTGCTTATTATAGATGTTCTTGCCTTTCAATTTCTCTCTCAATGTTAAAACAAACCTTATTTAGCATTTACTGGGTCTGCAGGAATGGCCAGAGGAGGCCTATCCACCCTATGCAAATGGCCCAGGTTATATTGTGTCCTCTGATATAGCAGAACATGTTGTATCCAAGTTTGAGGAGCATAAACTTCGAGTAAGATTCTGTCTTGCCGTGACAATCCTCTGTGTGCATGCGTTGTTTCTTTTCTTTCCTTTATCTTTGGGTGGGTGGGTGAATTGGTTGCTTTTGCTGATTGAGCATCTCTTTCACATGAATCAGTTATTCAAGATGGAAGATGTTAGCATGGGAATGTGGGTGGAACAGTTCAACAGCTCGAGGCCAGTTGAGTATGTGCATAGCTTGAAGTTCTGTCAATTTGGATGTGTTGAGGGTTATTTTACAGCACATTACCAATCGCCTAGACAGATGACCTGCTTATGGGGAAAACTGCAACTCCTTGGGAAACCCCACTGCTGCAACATGAGATGACAAAGTGATGAAGATGACATATTCGATATTTTTTTTAACTTGTACATAGTTCGACTATCTGGGCCTGGGGCATTATACTTCTAAGTCAATTCATTTTTCTTCCACTTCGTTTTGGGGCCCCATTTTTGTAATTGCTAAGGCTCAGATTCTAGGACTATATGAAACTGTTGTCAACTACTCTTGTAGTTGATATCAAGAGTTGTAACATCAAGAATATAATGCTGATAATTGTCTCTCTCCTATTCCACTAATGTACTCAGTTTTCTATTTTCCCTCGCTAAACTCACCAGTTTAAGATGCCAAATAGAAGTTGAGACGTCGACAAACTCTGTTTAAACATGAAATCATTTATTTCTCTTGGTACTGGCTGTATACTTTATGCTAAACAGATGTCATGACATTCTGGAGCTAAACATCGCTTTAGGTGTGCTTAAAGCTTCGGATTCATCAACCTTTCGTTTTTGGTGAAATACTGCTCAAAGGTGTTGTCCGCCTTCAATTTTGTGATGTATTCATGTTGAATCTAATGTGTTATCTAATCAGCTTGTTTAATTTTTCTTCAAAGTGACAGGTGGCGTGTTTTTAGGATTGTTTGGAGACTGAGAGTGTAGTGGGGATGCAAATGATGCCAGAACAGATGGTGGTGGTGAACTTTAGATTTGGTTATGTTAAGCTTCCAGTGGAATTTGGGATAAAAAAAGAACATCTGTGAAGAAAGTGGTTCCTCCTTTGAGTGGAGGCACTTTAAAGAAGGAACATATTCCGTAAGGTATTATTGCCGTATCTGTTTTTTTATGCATTTGTTCCTTGAGGCTTCAAACATCTACTTTTGCAAAGCTTTGTCACATATTTAGCTGTCTCCTGACCCACAGCCTTGGATTTGGATGGTTATGAGATAAAGTTGGAATTCCATATTAAAGTTTATTCTTTCGAAACTGCTGGGGATGATCAAACGTTTATCTTTTTAGTTTCGTTTCAAGATATGCAAATTAGTTTTGGCATTTACTGCTTCAAAGTATTCAGTTACTGATGAGCTTTTGAGCAAGTTTTGCTCTTCTTGATCGAATGATAGTAAAATAAATTCAACTAATGAACAAGCAGATTCTGCGTTACATGTTTTTACAAGAGCATGATTCTTCTGACTACTGAAACTTGAGTTTATTCAAGAACATGTAATTTGCAGACTATTTTGAACTCATTGATGATCATCGGACGACCGCTTTCAGACTAGATGAAAGCGAGCATGATGAACCAGAAGAGTGACAGAATCTCTACAAGCACAAGAATAATGTAAGAATCAAGAAATGAAAATTTTAAGGTAAATTTTATCTTTCTTACCAGTTCCCCGAGGAAGAAATCTTGGACCAGAGCTCCATATCCCGTAGAAACAATCTGTCGTCCTGTTAAACCCGTCTGGACAGTTGCAAGTAAACGACTTGTATGAATCGCTATTGAATCCACAAGCTCCATTACTCTTTTCACAGTTTGCACACAGTGTTGGATAATCATTGTTGAAGTTGAACTTATACTTGAGTGCAATTCCGTATTTCCACCCCTCAGGATTAAATTCTTGACCATCGAATCCATACAACGCTGAGTAAGACATGCATTGCAGTTTCTGCAGGTCCATCTCAAACGAAGGGCCGAGATCGACAGGCGTGTACACACAGCACGTGGATATCGGTAGACTCAGCCTACTAATTGCTTCACAAGAATAGAGCAAACTGCAGACGGATCCGCCCTGAGAGTCGCACATCGGAAAGGTGGAGTTACTTCCACCATCACTGCCACTACCACCGCCTCTGTAGATAGGGGAAGAAGTGATGGAGCAATCAAGAAGTGCGAAAACTGTCTCATCGTGGAAGCTAAACGGGGCGTTCCAGTCCAGGCTGAAGCCTTTACTGGGCTGTGTGCAGGAACATGTTGACATGGTGGGGTCAGAAATGTAAATAACTTGGGAGTTGTAGTCTATGGAGGTGATGGTGTAGCAGCCGGTGTGGGTGGAGAATGTTAGCCGTTGATCGGTGCATGTAATGTACGGTTGGAAACGGGGGTCGCCGCAGCCAGAGCCCGTGCCGAAGGGGTACTTGATTGGGAGTGCACCACATGATTTTTGACAAGTTTGGGATGAGATTAAGGAGGGAAGTAAGATGATGAGAAGTGAAGAAAGCAAAGTGATGGAAGAATTCTTGAGCTTCATTGTGAAGTGAATTAATGGACACTAGAGAAGGAGTGTGACAGAGGAAGTAGTGAATGACTGACTAAGCTTGATTTATATATACATTGAAGGGAAAATGAAAACGAATATTCAATCCAAATTATAGTATAAAAAAATGTAAAGAAATTGAAGAATTTGCTCATCATAGGGATTGCTTTCTTTAACTTAGTTTTGGGTGTTGGGATTGCTAGCTTTTGGATTCATTAATCTCATAATTTTGTGCTTTGCATCGCACAGATCGCAAGAATTATTATTACTCTTTAGAATAATCATTACCAATTAAATTTGAGTAGGTTTCTTGTGAACTCGAGTTCACATGAACAAATTCATTTTTATGTGTAATTACTATCATCATTATTCATATATACTATCACTGTTATAAAAATATACAAGATTTTTTAACAGTGAGAGTGCATATGCATAACAATGATAGTGAATATATATAATAGTGATAGTGCATATACATGACAGTGATAATTAAGAACCCGAATTCACCGTGAACTCGGATTTATACAACTTTTTGTCTAAATTCAATTATAGTTTTGATTGAGATCCCAAGTAGCAATATTGTTGCAGAAAGAAGCATAAATGCTGAACTCCTGAGTTGAGATTAACATACTCGACCATCTTAAATTATTTACCAATTTAAATAATCACAACTTGTTTTTTTTTCAGAGGTCGGTCCCATGGTGCACGGATCACTCCCTTGTGAACAGAAATTTCAATTTGATTTACTGCCTACTAATTAATTTTGTCGATTTTGCTTGACAAAAACAAAATTTGATTTTTTTAATGACACGAAAAATCAATAATTTTAAAATCATGTCCTTTTTTCATATGATCATAATTGCCAAAATAAATGCAAGAAAAAAGGGTATTAAAGAAAATAAAGAATTTAAAAGAACTCGACATTGTAAATATTTTTTTGAACTAATTTTTAAATATAGTGATTTTTTTGAACTAATATATAAAGTACCCTAAATAAAAATACCAAGAGTTTCAATCAGCGATGAAAGCCTAAAATGTAAAGCGCCCATTGACAAAAACTTATATAAAAATTTCTACGCTAGAATTTTTTTAAAATAGATTAAAAAATATTATAAATTCACGCTCCTCTTCTTACCTACCGAACACGCTGGCCATGCGCATGCCCAGGAGTATTGCCATGCAAATGCAAATGTTTAAACCCCAACTCCAGCCCCCCCGCGGCGGGGGGGGGCGGGGGGGGGGGGGGCGCGGGCCCAGGCTTCCCCAAGCACACACAACCCAAGCCCAATTATGTATTTTAAATTTAAAAATAAATTATATAATAAATTTAAAAACTTAATTCTTAATTTACGTTGATATAGTAACACACATTTATTCATATAGTAGCATATATTTATCCGTATAGTAACACAAACTAGAAATCAAATATATATTACTATTATAGCAAATGTGTGTTACTATATAACTTATAAAATGTTATTTTGCATATACTCATTTTTTTTATAGAATAAATAATTTTTCACATAATGCAAGAGCAAAATATGTGTTACTTTAAGAATAAATATTAATTATTCACAAATATTTATTTATTTTTATAGAAATAATTAATTTTTTAATATAATAACATATGTATTACATGAAACAATATACCTAAATTCTAAGAGATGATGATAAATTAAGAAACACATATTTATTATCATAAAAATATATATTATCACAAACATTTGCCCATATAGTAACACAAATTGGGAGACAAATGTGTGTTACTATTAGAGCAAATATGTGTTACTATCTTATAAAAATATTGTTATTTTACATATATTTATTTATTTTTATAGAATAAATAATTTTGCACATAATGCAAGACCAAAATGTATGTTACTTTAAGAACAAATATTAATTATTCACAAATATTTATTTATTTTTATAGAAATATTTATATATTTTTATATAATAACATATTTATTACTTTAAACAATATACTTAAATTTAAAGGGATGGCGAATAAATTAAGAAACACATATTTATTCTCATAAAAATATATTTTGTCCATATAGTAATACACATTTGCCCATATAGTAACACAAGTAGAGAGATAAATGTATGTTACTATTAGACCAAATGTGTGTTACTATCTTATAAAATGTTGTTATTGTACACATATTCATTTGATTTTATAGAATAAATAATTTTTTACATAATACAAGAGCAAAATTTGTGTTAATATAAGAACAAATATTGAATATTCACAAATATTTATTTATTTTTATAGAAGTAATTTTTTTTTCATACAATAACATATGTATTACATGAAACAATATATCTAAATTTAAATGAATGATGAATAAATTAAAAAACACATATTTATTCTCATAAAAATATATTTTGTCCTAATAGTAACACACATTTGTCCATATGGTAACACAAATTGGGAGACAAATATATGTTACTATAAGAACAAATGTGTGTTACTGTAAGATTAAATATGTATTACTATACATATAAATATTTATTTGTAATATAATATTGAATGTATATTTTAATTTACACAATAATTAAAAAATTAAAAATTAAAATAAAATTTAAAAAATAAAATTGTTTCCAGAAAATTAAATTTAGTTTGATTGGGGGTGGATTGCGTGAGTTTGGGAGTGGTGGGTGAAATGTAAATGAAATATTGCATGGGTTTGTTGGGTTGGGGGATGGATTTAGTAATTAAGTATATATGTATGCAGCGTGACTTGGAGTGCGCGTGGGCGGCTCTATATTTTTTTCTATATTTATTAATTTCTATCGTGAAAATTTCTACGCAAGTGTTGCTCGCGCCCATTATTTTGGTCAAATAGTACGTGTACTAATCAATGAATTTAGGCCAATTCTTAGTTGAGTAGGTATTGTGTGAAAGTGGTTTATATCATGAACCACTTTTTAACAAGGTAAAAAAAAATTGTAAATATAAACCTTGTATTACAAAGTGGTTTATATCATGAAATTGATTTATATAATACTTTGCCTTCTTAGTTTTGTATGCAGCAACTCAAATTTATTTTTAAAAATTGAAAAAAATTTGTATGAACTCGGGTTCTCAATTATCAATGTCATGTGTATAGTACCTGTTATGAATATACGAAAATACTACTAAAAAGTTACACATGTTAATACTGAAAGTATATCTTTAATGATTTAACTTTTCAACAATAATTTGTGTAACTTTTCAGTAATAAATGGTATAACTGTTTAAAAATACATTTAAATTGCAAGGTGCACAAGAAAGTTACTCTTAGACCATAGGTTATTTAGGTCCCATTTTATGGAAGTACATCTCTGTTTTTTCCTTTTAGTTTATCTAAATATAAATATAAAATCTTTCATTAGATTATTAAATTTTCTAAAATAATATTACAGCTTGTTAAATTCACAGTTTCACACTATAAAATCATTCGCATAAAAAAAAAAAAAAGAATAATCGTACATTTGAATGAAGGTCTATGTTCATTCCTAATCCATTTTTACTTGTTCAATATTGCAAGGATGAGACCTAAGTGGTAATAAGAATATGTACATGTATATTATAATATTTAAAAAAAATTAGATTAAAGTATATAATTTTTAGAATATTATTTATTGTTTGTTATTAATATTGATATATTTTGATTGAATGAAACAGTTTAGAAAGGATGATGAGATAATATTTTTTGATCATTTTACATTTGTTTCACTAATCATTGTTGAACAAATATATTTGATTTTTCTTTAAAAAAAAAGTTCAAAAAACAAATGAAAAAAATCATTACATGTGCATATGAAGAACTATTATCAACTTATATCAAAACTATAATGAAAAAATAATTTTTTATATATATTTTTGTTCGATAAAAATGTGGTTGAAGCGTAATTGAAAGCAGTAAAGAATACAAGAATTTGGTAACCTAGTTCGTCACAAAGACTACGTCTGGGGGCGACCAAGCCAGGAGGTATCACTGATAATGCGTATATTGAATGTGTGTACAATAATCAGGATTACATGTATATATAATAAATGTATCCATAACTAACCCTAAAGCCGCCAAAGACCCAATGAACTTAGCTAATTACTAATGTCCACAATAATATCCTATATTTTATAACAAGAATCAATCAAATTCTAAATTTTGAGACAGGGGATGAACTGATTTTTTTGTAATTATGAAATATATTTAAAGGGTAATTTTATCTTTTAAAATAAATAATAAAAAGAGGGAGGTGAAGTAATAAATTGGGGTGGGAAAATATCCTGGTTCGTGAGGTGTACGTCCCACAAAATGGGTTTAAATAGCCTGGGCCAAGGATTTAATAGTAAGCCCAAAATAGAAAAGAGCCCATTACTTTGGGCCAATAAGATGTAACTACGGCCCATAGTCGGCCCAAATTTAAATTCACTTCAAATCCTATCGATCAATGTAAAGAGCCATTTGTTTGGCCCAAGAAGAAATACGACACAAAGTGAATCAGTGATTCTCCCTCACGTCTACAGCGCGCCTTCTTCAGCACTCTCTTCTCCGACAGGTTACCTCACAGAACGCTTTCATTTGTGATTGTCTGATGATAAAAAGTTTTCTTTTGATTAAATATGTTCTGATTGGTCTTTTTTTTTTATAAAAGTAGATTGCTATGCTAACTTCTCCATTTCTCTCCGAGGAAAGTGTGGAAATTGCATTATTGGTATGAATTTGTAGACAGATTGAACTTGTGCAGGTTGGTTCTGTGATTATTACTTGTTTAAATATATATGCTTTTGGTGACTCAATCTTTAGTAGTTAGCTTAAAATGCATTTTATTGTGTGCTCGTTACATGTTTGATGAATTGCCTGAGCACTATTGTATCTGAGTTGTGCACTTGTTTAAAAATGCATTCCCAGTTCTGGATAGAATTTTCTTTTTGACACGCGTTACTTAGCTATTATTATAGCGTGAATGTAGTTTGATTATTTAATTTCATCAATGAGATATACAAGATTTATTATTCATTGGGTTGGTACGCTTTGGAATTTTAACTGACATATAAATTGAGATGATATCATTGGTTGCACATTGAGTTGAGTCATCAGTCTATGGTATTTCTTGATTTTAAGGCCTTGATTTTCTCGGTGTTCCTGTATGTAGTGGTTTATTGGATTTTAGGATGAATGTTCACATAATTAATATTGTTTTAATGCATCATTATTTCATGTATTAGGTGATCCAATGGTTAGTAAGCCTCTAGGCAGCTACTTCAGGCCAGACGTGTGATATTCTAAATTTATATTGATGGACCTCTTTCACCAGCATGAATAGGCGACCCATCATACTTTCTGCTTATTGTCGTCAAGTGTTTTCTTGTTATCTACGCTCAAGTTCAAGCAGAGGTCATCTCTCATTCTTATGTTTTTCAAGATTTTCTTCTTCTTGGTCATCTGGTGTGAGGTCTTTTCCTGATTATTCACCGAAGAAACCTTCTATTAAAGACTCTGAATTTGTCCAACATGTCTCAACTCTTCTCAAGCAACACTGCTGTGAGCCTCTCCGAAGAATTCTGAAGCCCATTGACACCAAATTCAGACCCGACCATCTGATTTGGGTTCTCATGGACATAAGAAATGATTACAGGCTAGTTATTAATTTATTTGATTGGTCATGCATTAGAAGGTGCCCATCACTTGAGGCTTGCTGCATCATTATTCATCTTGCTGTTGCAGCAAATGATATAAACATGGCTCAAAAACTATTCCATGATTTCTGGACAAGACCTAGTACTGATGGCAGTTGCTCAATCTCACAGTTTCTGGAAAAATTAATATATACTTACAAGGAGTGGGGTTTGAATCCTTACGTCTTTGACATTTTCTTCCAAGCTCTTACTGAAAAAGGTTACCTTGATGATGCTCGACAGCTCTTTCATAAGATGCTGAATTATGGTGTGATTCTTTCTCTTGATTCATGTAACCTGCTTCTTTCTAGACTTTCAAAAGATATTGATGCCCCCCAAATGTCGTTGAAGGTTTTCCATGAATTAACTAAAGTGGGTATTCACTGGAATACGAAGTCATATAATATAGTTATAAACTCGCTTTGTCAATTAAGGAAAATCAAAGAAGCTCATAAACTACTTCTGCAAATGGATTTAAGTGGTTGCTTTCCTGATGTTGTAAGTTACAGTACATTAATCTATGGATATTGTAATGAAGGAGAACTTCAGGTGGTTCTTAAACTTGTTGAAGATATGCTACAGAAAGGTTTGAAGCCAAATGCATTTACCTTCAACAGTATAATTGTTCTCCTATGCAAGACTGGTAAAATGGTAGATGCTGAGAAGGTTTTGAGGGAGATGATCTCTCAGGGGGGTTTTCCTGATCATGTAGTCTACACGACACTCATCAATGGTTTTAGCAAAACTGGGAATGTTGATTCTGTATTGAGAATGTATGACGAAATGAAGAGTCGGAATGTTGTTCCTGATTTTGTCACATATACAGCTCTTATTTGTGCCTTTTGTCAGAATGGAAAAGTAGCAGAAGCAGATCTGTTCTTTCATGAAATGCTTAACATTGGGTTAAAAGCCGATGAATTTACTTATTCAACACTTATTGATGGTTATTGCAAAGCAGGTGAAATTAAAAAAGCATTTTCTCTTCACAATGAGATGATTCAGATGGGGTTGTATCCTAATGTGGTCACTTATACTGCACTGGTTGATGGGCTCTGCAAACAAGGGGAGGTTGATACAGCAAATGAACTTCTTCATGAGGTGTGTCAAAAGGGACTTTTTCCTAATATCTATACTTGGAATGCACTTCTCAATGGCCTTTGCCAATCTGGGAATATAGTGCATGCACTGAAGTTAATGGAAGATATGAAAGTTGCTGGGATATTGCCTGATGTTTTCACCTATACTACTCTAATGGATGCTTATTGCAAATCGGGTAAAATGGTCATGGCACACCAGCTGCTCCAAGTGATGTTACAGAGTGGGGTTAAACCAACTATTGTTACTTTCAATGTTCTGATGAATGGGTTTTGTATCTCAGGGATGCTTGAAGATGGAAAGAAGCTGTTAAACTGGATGTTGGAGAAGGGGATAAAGCCTAATGCCATCACTTATAATTCACTTGTTAAACAACATTGTATCAGAAATGATATGCGTGGAGCCACTCAAATATACAGGGGTATGTGTGATCAGGGAGTGGTACCAGATGAAAATATCTACAATACACTGATACGAGGGCATTGCAAAGCGAGGAATATGAAGGAAGCATGGTTTTTGCACAAGGAAATGGTTGAGAAGGGATTTAACCTTACAGTTGAGACCTATAATGCTCTAATTAAGGGATTTATTAAAAGGAAGAAGTATATGGAGGCCAGAGAACTTTTTGAAGAGATGAGAAAGAAAGAATTAACAGCAGATAAAGAAATATACTGCACCTTCACCGATATGAATTATGAGGAGGGAAACATTGATCTAACTTTGGCCCTATGTGATGAAGCAGTAGAAAGGTGTCTCCTTAATAATAGTGAAGATGGAAAGACATAGTTTTTGTAGCCTCATTGTTGGTGGAGTTAATATTCGATATGCATGGTTTTTCTTACTAGCAACCAATCATTGGAGAACTTCGGTAAATTCTGGTCTTTATGCTTTTTTCTTTTCAAGGGTAATTATTGAAAAGTGGCTAATATGCAATATGTGTACGTTTGAACCCACTTGGTAAAACATCAGTTGCAATTCGTTACTTCTTGTTGTGTCAGATTGGTTTAATGTGATCAGAACATAATATACATTATGCAATTAGAAAATGCATGAATATCAAAACAATGTCTTTTCCTGTTTAGCTTAAAGGAAAATGGCAGTATCATATATTGTAAAAATAGATGAAGAACACCAGTTGTGGTTGAGCATAGAATGAACTCTGGACAGCAGTGTAGTTTTCATGGCTGCTTACTCTTTTTAAAATCACCATTAGATCAGGCTTAATAGTGATGAACAGTAATTTATTTCTAGGGTATAGTAAGGCCCTCTGTCGAGTTAAAAAAAAAAAAACCCATATCGAGGATAGGAGATGTATCTTGTATGGCTCTCAGTGGGTCAAAGGGACACCCAAATGAGTAATTGATGCTTTAAAGCTTGTGTGCTCGCATATTTAACCACTAAATATTTTTTATTTTAGCAGTTGTTTTGTCACTTTGTGCAAACGTGTGAAGGGTTTCTCGTGCTAACAGTTTAACTTTCGGAATTGATGAATTCCATTCCAGTTCATCCTTAATTTTCTGCCTAATGCAAGGCATTTTTAGTGCATGCTTATAGTGCCTTTACCTGCTAAAGTGCCTGCTGACCAAGTAAATTTTATATCCAAGACACTTTGTTTGGTTCGCCTGCCCCTTGAAAATGTTACTCACGCTTTATGCTTTATCAGCATATTAGTTATTTTTCCAAATGGAAGTTTCTCTTTCTCTATTTATCTTAAAATGTCCCTGTTTTCATTTGTTGCTTTCTAGGCTGCTTCAAGTGGAAGAACTGTTGCAATGTCACATTCACATTCAAATACCACATCAAAACAGGGTATGTTGTTTTTTAAACCTTTTAATACCCCTTAGTATACTCATCTATTACCAATGTAATACAGGATATTGGTTGAACCTTGGATCCTGTTTGGAAACAGGCAGGATGATTATTGCCTAGAAATATATATAAACATGATGAAACTCATGAAGTGCCATGTTGTAGTCCTCATGATGCCTTGTGCACAACAAGTCCATATTCCTGAGATTTCTAAGTTGCAAGATAAACTGAAACCATTACTAGTGCTGGATTAAGTTGTGTAATAACTGGAGATCTACTCTAGAAAGCATCTTCGCAAATACCATGGGAAGTCTATTATTCATGAGAATCCTCTCAGGTTTCTACTACAAGATAACTTTACAAGTTACAAGAAAAGCTCAACGAAAAGCAAAAATGCAGAAACAAAAAGCATCAATGCAGAATGTGGATGAACAAGGTTGCCATGAGACGGAGCAGTCGGGGGAGGATTTCTAGATGTCACAACTTCCTTCGAGCAGGCATAATTGCATCGGCTTGGACGAACTACTCTGTACACACCACTCTGTGTTAAAATGTACACATCTTTTCTGTTATCTTCTCCAAAGGAAAATATGTACTGAAAAGCAGGAAGATTGCTGTTGGGCACTAAGTCACACTTGATGGGAGAATCTGGGGTGCAGCTGAAAGGAGTGTCATTAGTAGTAAAATTTCCACTGTTTTTTGGGGTTTCTGATGCCGACCAAACGTGATTTGCATAAAGATCTGCATACAAGTAACTGAAAGACAACACAGTGGCAAAAGGTACGTTAGTTTGATGAGCAAGGGTTATACAGAAAAGTGAACAGGGTTTCTTGTGTATACCTTCCATAGGTGCATGGATCGATCTGGGAGCGATAGAAGTATCCACCAGATATTGCTGCAGACCCGAGTTTATTTATATCGGAGTGGCTGTATCCCAGCACTGGGAAGATTGGATCTATGGAATCAGCAGAAGTGTTGCCCCCTGGAGTCTTTTGAGGCTGAAAAGCAAGAGGGCCTTCGTAAACACGCCATCCATAGTTTCCTCCCTTGGAGATGATATCAACTTCTTCATATTGATCCTGCAAAACACGCAAACAATAATGCATTTGAGACTATGTAGAAGTTGGTAACATCGCTTCAAAAAGTTCGAAAAAGCAATATCTCTGAACCTGCCCAACATCAGCACAGAGGAAATAGGAAGGCCTTTCTGAATCGAAGCTACAACGCCAAGGATTTCTTAAACCGTACGCCCAGATTTCTGGTTCCATTTCTTTGTCTTCTGAATAAGGGTTATCTTGGGGGATAGAATAATTCCCCCACAGACCGAGCTTAGCTATTTCGTCGTCACCTAAAAACCCATATTTGTTAAACATGATTTTGAATAAGATTTGATCATAAGTTGAAAATTTGAATACTCACTTGGTAGGTTGTCTACATCAACCCTCATAATCTTTCCAAGAAGTGACTTTTTATTCTGAGCGAAATTATAGGGGTCTCCTTTACTTCCTCCATCTCCCAACATGATATACAAGTAGCCATCACCTGGACCAAAAAGAATCTGACCTCCATGATTTGCTGTGAAGGGTAGCCCCAATGTGAAAATTCTTCTTACTTCCCTCGGTCTTGCGTTTTCTGCCTATACATTATAAATCATATATAATTTTCTTGTTCATCTCTTAATTCTGAAAATCTGTATCTAATGTGTTAAAGATTTACCATTGATGGATTTGATGCAGTTCCATTAGCAGAATACTCAGCAATTATAGTATGATACTTACAGACCTCTTCTCCATCCACAGAACCTAACTGGGAAGGGTCACACCCCACGTCTGAATTACAGGCGCACCTCCCACCGCATCCTGGAGACTTCTCTTTATCACAGTTGAAGGATGCAAAGAACCTCCCATTTTTTCCAAAGTTTGGATGAAACGCCATTCCCATCATCCCAAAGCTGGTATCAAGGTAAACTTGATCGGTTAAATCAACAAATGGGCTCGATTCGTCTAGTCCCATTGCTTCCCCTGAATCTTGTTCAGGTAATGTAGCTAACCAGATTTTTCCTGCTAGGCTGGAGAAGAAAGCCCGATTTGATCCATCAGGATGAGCAACCATATTAATATAAGACCCATTCCCGATTTTCTCAAGACATATGCCCTTTGGAGGTGGCAAGGCATCGGTTTTGTTGAAGGAAACAGGTTCACCATTGAAGCAAACAAAGTTTTCATCAAAGGCGCCACCAAATGCGTTACAGAAATCGGATTTTGATTGCCAGAGGTCGGTTAATTTGGAGAGAGTCGCATTTCTGGGGAGTTCAGCTTTGCTTTGCAAAGCAGGGGCAAAGGGGGAATTTAAAATGTATACATCTTGGCATGATTCCCATACATTAGAGCAGAAGCTGTCGTTTGTTTGGCTTGATGAAGATGATACTGCTATGCCTGCAGTCGAATTGCAGAGTATTGGAACTGATCGTCGCTCTGCGTCGACGTTGAATAGCTTTGCTGAGAATGGATCACAAGTCTGTGGAGTAATTTTTGATTAAATTATTGTATGACAGGGATACTGATATTGTTAGTTGTTACTAACAATTATTTCAAAATATATATGTGAATACAAATTTCATTTGAATAATAATTGTATCATGTATTTGTATTTCAATCGAAAAGAACAGCAGTTTGCCTTACCCCAAAAGAATGCAGGCAGAAACAAAATGTTCAGTGAAGTTTGCAAAAATAATTAACAGGCTCACACGCTTTTATATATACACACGGCTCTCTCTCTCTCTCTCTCCCACAAAAATGAAAAAAAAAATACTTTTCCAGTTATGTGATGAAGTTATTGCAAAAGGCCAAAACAGAAGACGACACACACACACACACACACGCAGCATCACACGATTACTCATATCAGAAACCAAACATCACAGAATTGAAGTGATTGACAAAGAAGATTGAAGACTAACAGCACAGAGGATAGATTTCACAGCAGAAGCACACGAAGAATCAGATATGTTCATGGCCACAAAGCGTTTCCGCAGCTGCAGAACTTCAGAATGTGTGCAGCATACTTTTCCGTTGTACGGACAGAAGGACAAATGCCCCTTTTGGCTCGTAGGTTGCCCTGCATATTTCAACACAAATTAATCCAAGAAGCAGAGCTCAGAGAGAGAGAGAGAGAGAGAGCACACTTACTCAAGTCAGTGCACAGGGGAAATGAAGAACAAGGAGAAGAGAACAAAAGCACCACACAGAACAAACACAAAATTTTCACAACTGCTTCCATTATCTCACTTTCTGCAAAAGATGAGAGAGAGAGAGAGAATAATCACATCACTCCAAATCCTTATCTTATAAACTTCCACTATGTGCAGGCAGCATATAAATGCAAAGCTGGAACTAATATTATATAGAAATGGTTATCCAGAAGCCTTTGAAATATTCATACATCTTTGGGCAAGAAACTCTCTCTCATTGGAAAGTATTTCATGGGGGCCATGAATCAATGGAGCTAAACCTGAAAGTTAAGTTTTTGACAATAATAGTAATAATAATAATGGAGTAAGGACCTCTGTAAGAACAAGTTGGAACACATAATTTCCAAAAGACATGGTTTTGACTTGCCAACTTATACAAAATCTCAGTGGATGGAAGTGGTTAAAAAGAAAAAGCAATAATCTTTTGAGTTAAATTATTAATGTATACATAAAAGGTGGGTGATTGTTGGTGCGACACTTTAAATGCAGACTTTGTCATTTATTGGTGTTTCTTTCACTTATCTTGTTTTCAATTTTTCATACTTCTTTTCAAGCTTCAAAAAGGTGTAAAAAGCGATGCTCATAAGTTCATCTCCTTTAGTCGTTGCATCTACTCTAGCTGGTTTTCAATTCTTCTCTTAACATTTTTTTTGTATTTGGTTTTTTTTTTTTTATATATATATTTTGGCGTTGGACGGATTAAAATGTATTGTGAACTTAAATCAAGTGATAGAAATATAAGAATGAGAATGTCTTTTTGAAAGTTGCAAGCAATGATTATGTTCAGGGCGGAACCAGAATTATTTTGTGAGGGGGCCGAAAAATAGAAAACTATTCATAGTTAATAAAAAATTGAACAAACTAAATTATCATGTGATAGACTAATAAACAATGATACATTTAAAAATAATAATAAGATATTCATTTAAATAAAATAAAATTAGTGCAAAAAAAAAGTACGATTGCATAAAAATGTTATTCAAAGTATAATGATAGACAATAATTGCATCACAATTTTTAAATATGTATATATAATTGACAAAAATTCATTGCAATTTTTAATGATATATGTTGCACAATATGAAAGACTATACTCTTATTCTATTGTTATTCATCGAAAAAATTGAGTAAAATTTTTTATAAGAGAAATTTCACCAACAATAAAAAAATTAATTTATTTTTTTAAGAAATATAAAAGAAAAATGGAACAAAATGAGAGAATTAAAGAGAAAATCAAATCTAAATAAAAATTAAAAAAATAAACTTTTAAAAAATAAAAATTATATATAATAGTTAATTATATATTTATATGATATATCATATTTTCATTAACTATTTTTATTTGGATCAATTTAATGAAAAAGAGTAGCAGGCAATTTTTTTGCCAATATCATTATTTTCAGCACAAATTTCAATATTATTCTTTCTAAATACACCAATTATAACATATTCATTTAAAAAACATATACAAATACATAATGTGTGATTTTTTTTAATTTTTTTAGAGGGCCATGGCCTTGATTATGGTAATGAACTCTTTATAAGCTTAAGTAAAGAATGAGCTCTAAAAGTTGATCTCTTGAAATAAATCATGCGATTTGACTCCTCCATAAAAAATGGATTATTTTTTTAAATTTTTTAAAATTTTCACCGTTTTGATATTTGGGGTTCTCAATTTTGAACAAACATGAAAAGTTCTAATGTAATTTGTTTATACAAGATTTGCTAGCTGCACTACAAGTTCCAAACAAAATCACATGAATAAAATTCCTGTAAATTCGTGTTTACATGAATTCTGTTTTTCGAGTTTAACTATTGTTGAAGATGAAAAAACAAAAAGAAGTTCATGATTTTTTCTAGAAATAATATTCTCTTATAACAAACATGCTTACCTCTCGTTTCTAACATGGTTCAAAGCCAAACACAATGTAAGACACATTATATTTAACACCTAAAATAAACTAAAAGTACCATAAATAATGAATTGTATAAATTTGATTGCCGGAACCAAATCCATTAATGCACGTTGAACTTGGAAGCATTGACTTTGGGATTGGGATCCATTTATTACATTATGGAATTATATCCCATCTAATAATTTTAACAGGAGAAATATATAGTTGAACTACTTATATATCTCATGAAATATATATGATGAAATACGAAAAATAAAATGAAACTCATCACGAAGACATGGATTTTCAATTTCATATTTTAATAATTTATTGTTGGCAAAGTATTGTATGAAAATAGTTCATGATAAACTTATCATGAGCAAATTTTAAAGTATCAAACATTTAATCATGTGTATAAAAAATTTCATCAGGTGTATCAAAAGTTGGTGTCAATAAAATTTATATATTGACTTCAACTTTTGATACACCTGATGAATATTTTAATACACTTAACCAAATATTTGATACATTAAAACAATTTCATGAAAAACATATCATAAACTATTTTGATACAGTATCTACTCTCTACTGTTTAAGTGAGTTAATCTATTCTACCATAAGGCGAGAAAGAAACCAAAAGATAAAGAAGTGGACAACCACGTTATCAATTTTTTGTCGGATGGTATATTGATATCATATCCCTTATTTAATCACTCCAACAGCTAAAAAGGAATCAGAATGCTTCATTAGTTGTTTGGTAATGGAAATAGAATAATACATAGACTAGTATTTTACAATTTTGGGCCACATGGACTTGTTTTGGGCCCGTGAAAAGCCCAAAACCCTAGATAGAAATTTAGTCCATTGTCGCCCCTACTAGGCCTACTTTTTTATCATTTGGCTCAGGTAGTCGTATGCTCCCACAACTATTTATAGTACACATTTAATAAATACACATATTACAAAAAATAGTACAACCATACTAAATTATTATACTCCCTCCTCCGTCCATAAATTTTTTTCTCATTTCATAGTTGACACGAGATTTAATAAAAAATAATATTATATTAAAATTATAAATAAAAGAAAAGAAAAGTGAGAATATTGTGAAGTCCAAATTTTTATTGTGAGTATAAGTTGTTTCCAAATAAGAAAATGAGAATAAGTTTTGTGGACAAATAAAAAAGAAAAACGAATAATAATTTGATGAACAGAGTCAGTACTTCAAAATACTTTACCTCTACATCTTTCTCTCTTTTTTTGGATTCCCCCAGCAAAATTAGATGCTCGGATAATAATTTGGTGGACAGAGTCAATACTTCAAAATACTCTACCTCTACCCCTCTCTCCTTTTTTGGGTTCCCCAGCAAAATTAGATACCCTTCTCCCCCCCCCCCCTCCTTTATTCTCTTGTCCTTTTTCTCTTTAATATTTTTTTAATTCACCTCCTACCTCCACCATAACCATCCATATCTCAGCTTTGCAATCCACCGTTCCCGTGGGGAATAAATAAGTTTGATTATTATTATTATTATTTCTTCTATTTCAATTTTTAAATTTGGTTTTGCTAAAAATGAGAAAAGTCATTTTCTTTTCAAAATTTATTATATATTTTCAAAACAGTTATTAAAATTTTGTTCATTATATAAAAGCAAATTATGTCTCATTTTAAAAAATATTCCAAAATTTATATTATGTTATCTGTGTAATTTTAACGGATGTTTTCACGAAATAGTGAAAAAAATGGATTAGAGGGTGAAAAAAATATGTAGTTTCAGCAGGGAGGAAATTTTGTTAAAATTTATCATTCTACTCATAAAAAGAAGGAAATTATACTGAGTATTATATTACAACCATATTATTATTATTATGAAATTCACATTTATTCATAGAAATATCAATAATTTGACTACTCATTTTGCTAGGGCATATGTATCTATCACGATGTGTATATTTTTTTATTAATTATAAAATTTATTTTTGTTTAAAAAATATTTTACACAAATTGAGAAAATCATTAAATAATTAATAAACACATCATACGTTTAGTTAATCCATACTATCACAAAAAACAACAAGAAGAATAAATTAAATTAGAATAAAGGGATTTTGGTAACACAAAAAGTGAATCAAACTGCATAACAAAAGATTAATGAAGGTTAGGTAACAGCTATCCCTACAGAAATTATGGTACTTCATACCTAACAAAAAAATTGTCCACCCAATTAAAATTCAACCACTTACCACGCTCTGCATTCATGAAGCAATAAATTTGGCCATATATATATAAATTTTGAAGTGGAGAAAATAAATTAATACTAGTGATGAAGTGAAACTGTTGGGTGCATGGCCAAGCCCATTTGTGCTCCGGGTCAGGATTGCCCTCAACATCAAACGGGTCAAGTACCAGTTCCTTGAGGAGACATTTGGATCCAAAAGTGATCTCCTTCTAAAATCCAATCCTGTTTACAAAAAAATCCCAGTTCTTATCCATGGTGACACACCCATATGTCATTCTGGACTACATTGATCAAGTTTGGGCTTCTGGGCCCCCCATCCTCCCTTCCGATCCCTATGATCGGGCTACGGCCCGATTTTGGCCTACTTACATTGATAAAAAAGTAAGTATCATGTTGAATCAATTGTATGTTTTGAAAATTAACCTTTTTTCTTTTTGAAATGATGTCGTCGCTTTTATTAGGGAATGTAATTAATCTGTCTCGCACACACTTATAAATATTAATTTATACATAAAAATATACACAATTTTATTCAAATTTAATGTGTATTTTTTTTTCCTAAAGTGTGTTCAATTAAAAGTGGTATATGTTATTAATAAAAAAATGTATATTTAAAAATTCGCTTTTCAATAATAATACGTGTCACTTTTCAATAACAAATAGTATAACTAATTTAAAAATGCACTAAAGAATTTATTTATGTTTGACGTTAATTTGAAGTTGAATTTGTAGTGGTTTCCATCCACAAGGAGAATCCTAACAGGCGAGAACGAAGCCAAAAAGGCAGAAGCTCTGGAAGAAGCAATTCGAGGAGTGGATTTGTTAGAGGACGCCTTCATAAAAACGAGCAAGGGCAAAAAGTTCTTCGGAGGCGACAAAATTGGGTACTTGGACATAGCAATCGGCAGTTTCTTGGGTTGGATCCGAGTGACGGAGAAACTGGGTAATGTCAGTGTGATTGACCAATCAAAAACGCCGAAATTGTACAAGTGGGCCCAAGACTTCATGGGTGATGAATCAGTGAAGGATGTGATGCCTGAAACAGAGAAGCTGATGGAGTTTGCTAAGTTCATTGTTGCTAATGCTAAAACTTCTGCGTGGGGGCAAAAATAATGATATTTCTGGATTTTGTCTTTTTCTCCAAAGTCCATTTTTTTTTATAAGGGTGATTTACTGCTAAATTTTTAATGAGACCCAACTATTTTTTTTTATTTACTTTCTTCCTCCGGTCGTGGAATTATTTCTTTCTTTGTTCTCCTGTAACTCTATTTTCCTTTTCTCTTTTTAATATAATATCTGATTCATTTTTGCTGATGAACCATCTATTTTAATTCATCATAATTTTAATAAAAAATACTCCCTCCGTCCCATTATAAGTTGCTCATGTTGTCATTTTCATCCGTCCCGCTATATGTTGTTCATTGCTTTTTTATCTTTTTTGGAAACTACTATTCACTTCTTTATTATTATTTTCAATATTTTTTACACTATTTTCATTACTTTTTCACTTTTCTCCATCACACCACTTATATATTTTCACTTTTACCTTAATTTGTATGTCCAAAAGTAATGAATAACTTATAGTGGGATGTAGAGATTATATAATAAAATATTAAAATGCTAGGGGACCTGCCTCTGGATAAGCTTCATCGTCTCTAACTAATATTTCCTCAACCCCAAATTTTATTTATAAAAAGAGTGACACATAATTTATAAAAAATAGAACTTATGAATATGAAATTAAATAATAATAAAATTATAAAAAATATATTTGATTAATTTTTATGAATATAAATTTTTTAAAGAGTAAAAAAAAATTGATATGTAAAAAAATGTAAAAAGAAAGTTAGAATGAATGGAATAATTTTTTGCGGTAATAATTATAAATCATGATGACAAAAGATGGTTTCGTGTCTTCGTGATGAGCATTTAACAAGGCTTAGTTTCGTAAAAATCAATTTATACTTAATACAAAATTCAATTTATTTTGATCTAATTTAAAAAAAAAAGTTGCCCCACAAATTTTTATTTATCTATTTAAGATAAAGTTACGTGCTTTCATACATTATTATTCAATCTTGCTTTAAAATTTATTCGATTTTAAAAAATATATTTAAATTTATTATTAGTCCAAAATATTAAGGTAGAACCAACTTTATTTCAATAAATATCTTAAATAAAGAAATAAAACAGTTTATAGTTGTTAAATCTTTTTGGTCTATTTAATATGTTTTGACTTTTGAATCAATTTTAAGCGATTGAAATTCGACTCTGGGTATGTTTTCAATCAATTAAAAAAAATGTAGAATTATTTTTTTGGAAGAAGTTGTGTCTCATCTATTTCTATAAAAAAATAATTTTATATATTTTTTGTCATAACACATCAAAAGTCCCCTGAACTGTCACTTTTTATTTCAAAAAATCCTTAAACTATTTTTTGTTTTAAAGAGCCCCCAAACTATTAAAATTTATTTCAAGAGACCCTTATTTCATAGTCCGTTAATGAGTTTTTTTTCAAGCGCGCCCGGTTTATGCGAGTGTGATGTATATTAATATGCCAACTAGGATTAAAATAAGCCATCTAGATAAATAACTCTTATTTTTTACAAAATGTATAAAAAAAAATTCTTGAAAAAATAATTGACTCTTTCAAACAAAAGAAATTCAAACGACACTACTTCTTTTGGAAGGAACTGACACTACTTGAGGATACAAAATATTCACAATTTCAAAATCTGAAATCCAAAGATTTATTATTACGAATCAAACCTCACTTAAGACTACATTTGTCTTGAGATTAGGTATTGTGATGCTAATTTTTTTTCTAATAAATAATAAAACTATTCGCTTATTTAGAGATTTTGGTAGAACACAATTTTCTTTATATTAAATTAATATTTAATAGTGATTAATATTGCACTATTTTATTATATTGTTTAAAAGTATAGTAGAAAAGAGAATTAATAAGTGAAATTAACAAAAATGATGAAATAAATAATGATTATGTGCAAGAAAAAATAATATTCCCTCCGTCTTGGGTCTTTTTTCCAAAAGATCTGGGCACACGGATTAAGAAAAAATAGAGTATGTGAGTGTGAAGTTAATTAATAAAATATAAAAAGTGTATTTTATTGACTTTTGTGAGTGTAAATTATTTTCTTTTTAAGGTAGGAAAAAAGAGTTGAGACATCCCAAAATAGAAATTGTGGAAAAAATAGTTGGGACAAAGGGAATAATATGTTTGCAAGTGTGGATTGAGATGAGATAGCACATTAATATAGATTCAATTGTATTTTACAAAAGAAATGATGATTTTTTCTGCAATAAAGTCATTTCGATAAGATTATAATTTTTCAAAAAATTCCTGCATGAATTAGTAGTCCCATCAATATCTTAAATTAATAACGTACTTCTTAAAATTATTAAAATAACTAGGATAACATAAGACTTAATTATTGTTGCTTCTGGATAAAATTAAATTCAAATTTATTTGAATTTTATATGCAATTTTTTAAATCTTATCCAATAGTCCTGTCCTGATGTTGCATTTATCAAATAATAATTTTCATCAAGTTAAAATACCAAATTTTCTTGAGTGCATGTAAATGATCTCTTTTAAATTCACACAATGCTTTACAAATTTAATCTGCTATTGTTGAATTTGGAAAACTTTTTAGACGAGGAGGCATCATTGTTTGTCTTGAATATGATTTTTATGATTTTTTTATCCTATTTATATAGATTTTCCTTGATGAATATGATGTATATTTTATATTAATTAATTAAATGCAATAATTTTCAAATTTATATGTACATTAATGAATATACTGCATAATGTATGCATAATGTATGCATATATCTATATATATTGTGATGTATGAGAAATGCATTTACTATCAGCAATATAATAATATAATGTATATATTAATTAAATGCATTCACATTTATTAAAATGGACTTTTATTAATTTATAGATAAATTAATGTCTATCTAAATTACTACTTTCCTCTGTTACAGTTTAGATTATCTGTTTCTCCTAAAAGGAAAGATAGTTTAAGAAATATTTAATGGATAAGTAAATAAAAATAGAAAAAGAGAGTTTGTATTTTAAATATTTTAGTGTGTTTTTTAATTAGTATTTTTGTATGAATTTTTTTTTAATTAATACTGAATCAATACACAATTCATAAAAAATAATGTTTATAATTAAATTTTTATGAAGACAATTCGGTAGAAAATTTAAATGTTTGATTTAATTTTGATGTGGATAATGCTCTTGTGTTAATTAAATTTTAATCGATATATTTTCAAACATCACAAATTAAATATTTTTATAAACTATAATATTCATTAATTTACATTAAGTTTTAAGTTTTATATTATAATATGCATTAATATGCACTATAGATTAAAATGGTCTAAATAAAAAATTTCAAATAATCACATATATATGATTAAAATATTATAATTAATTAATTTATTAAAACTGGATATTTTAAAATTTTGTTGTTATTTATTATTATATAATATTTAATAATATTAAATAATATAAATATCAAATGGAGTGGGGTGGAGATAGGATAGGGTACAATAGAGTGGGGTGAAGTGAAATAACTTAATGATGATTTTACAGGTCATACGGGTATACAAATTATTTGACATTGAAAATGAATAAAAAAAAGAAATAATCACGGATTGATATAAAAGTAATACACTATTTTCAAATAAGTACAAATTTTTTGCATAATAGTGTAAATTAAGATTGAATAATGGAGTTATTTTTTTGTATATTGTACCTATTTGAAAATAGTGATTATTTTTGTACCAACCTGTAATTGGCCCTAAATTTATATTTAAAGTGAGTAAAATAAAATTTTTGTAGTTGAAATTGGGTATTTTAAATTATCTTCCTAATGATTAAATGCATTCACATTTATTAAAATAAACTTTTATTCGTTGTACTGTAATAAATTTTATTAATTTATAGATAAATTTGTGTCTATCTAAATTACTACTTTCCTTATTACAGTTTAGTCTATCTGTTTCTCCAAAAAGGAAAGGTATTTTTTTATTTTTTCCTTATTCAAAATAACAAAAAATTAACAATACACTTTCAAATTTATCACTTAAAACATTATTATTTACACCATATACCAATATATTTTATTTTATTTTTTACTCTTCCTGTATAAAGTAAATTTCGTCCATATAGTAGAAAAGACTCCCTATACTTTAATTTTTTTAAATCCACAAATACTAATAAATAACTCTTTAATTAATTACAGTGCTATTTTGATGGGATTATTTAAAATGAACAGAGTAGTAATTTTTTCCTGTTTAGTTTAATAAAGAAAATAATTTATCCCGTCAAAATATACGTAATAATTATTTTATCCACTAAACCAAATAATACGCGTCTTTCAGTCTACCAAATTTTATCCTAAAGAGGATTCGGCCATTTTTTCTGCCTATAAATTAATTTAAACATAAAATCATTTTGAGGCGGAAGAAAATGGCTGATGAAGTGAAACTGTTGGGTGCATGGCCAAGCCCATTTGTGCTCCGGGTCGGAATTGCCCTCAACATCAAACGGGTCAAGTACCAATTTCTTGAAGAAACATTTGGATCCAAAAGCGATCTACTTCTAAAATCCAATCCTGTTTACAAAAAGATCCCAGTTCTTATCCATGGTGACAGACCCATATGTGAATCACTCATCATTCTGGACTACATTGATCAAGTTTGGGCTTCTGGGCCCGAAATCCTCCCTTCCGATCCCTATGATCGGGCCATCGCCCGATTTTGGCCTACTTACATTGATGAAAAAGTAAGCCTTTTTAATATAAGCTTTCTAAAGTCTTTATATGTGTATTCTTTTTTTTTCTTTTTAAAAAATTAAAACTTGAAACCATATGTTACGTCACTGTATTTCCTAGTTATATTTTTTTTTTGTCCGGGTCTTCATATGAAGTTTTAAGGATTTGGAAGAAATTCCTGTACAAATTTAATTGGTTCTACGCTATAAAATCAAATACATTATTAAATTAATTGAATTTATCATATTTTTGTGCTGACGTTGTGTAGGTTCTGGATCTAATCCCATAGTTTAAAGACGCCTGAAATACAGATCTTATAAGGGACAACAAATTTAATCCGTCTTTGCCTATTTTAAATTTTTTTAGAAACATTATATTAATTAAAATAATTAATCTACTTTTATTTTATCACTATCATGAATGTGTTATATGTTCTGAATTGGATTGGTGTCCCGCTATACTTCCGGAATTAGTCCATTTTTGAGTCAAATAAAAAAATTAGCTACTAATTAGTCATCTCTCCAATCATTATAAATGATCCACGTAGTCTTAAATGATCATCGATAATAAATAGTCTATTTATCTAAAATAGAAAAATTACAATCATTATTTTCATTTTATTTATATGTATACACTCACCTTTACACATCATATCAAATATTTTTTAATAGTAATACACCCACTTTTACATATTATATATATATTTTTTTAATAACCGTGCACAACCAAAGTAGTGCGATGCTTATTGGAACCCAACCTAATAACGAAAAAAATTGGGTCACTGAATTATTGACTTTGATATTATGAAAATTTCCGCATTTAAAAATTTGAATTTATAAATATGTAGCGTGAAATCAATTCATTTGTATAATGACTCTAATTTAAATTGAATTGGCAGTGGTTTCCATCCATGAAGGCAATCCTAACGGATGCCGGAGACGAAGCTAAAAAGGCAGCGGCGCTGGAAGAAGCAAATCGGGGAGTGGCTTTATTAGAAGATGCCTTCCCTAAAGGCCAAAAGTTCTTTGGAGGCGGCAACATCGGCTACCTAGACATTGCACTGGGCTGTTTCTTGGGCTGGATTCAAGTGATACACAAACTTGCTAACATCACTCTCATCGACCAATCGAAAACTCCCAATTTATCGAGGTGGGCCCGCGATTTTTTGGCTGAGGATGTGATGCCTGAAATAGAGAAGCTCATGGAGGTTGCTAAATTTCTTGCTGCTAAAGCTAAAGCTAGCTCTTAATACAAAAGTAATGATGTTTTATATATTTATGCACAATTTATTTGGATATTTTATGAGATGCAGAAGTAAAATGATCTATGGATATTGACAATTAAATAGCATCCATGGTCTTGTGTCATTTGGTATATTTGATGGAATTAATAGTACCTAATCGAGTGACATGATTTTCCTAATGATTAGTCAATCTTAAGAGTTGTTGCGAAGTTGTTTGACTAAAGGTGCTTTTTTTTTTAATCGGTAAAAAGAAATTTTATTAATGCTTTGAGTATAAGAGATTCCCACTTGCAAAAATACAAAGAGTTTTAGTAATCCAAATGTGAATTATGATTTACAAATTACTCTTTCAAAGAAAAATCTTCTAGCACAGTAAATTTAGAATCATACTAACTTAAAAAACATCCTTTAATTTTATTAATAATCCTCCCACCACCAAGGTTCTTTGGTTTTTTTGTTTCAACGTTTTGATTTTCGTTTTAATTAGTAAGGATATTAATTCTTCTTTTTGTAAGAGTGAGAATGCATTTAATTAATAATAGTATCCATACATCTTTCATTCTAGAAAAATGATATTTCGCTGGAATTAGGAGTCCTTTGTAATTAGTTTTATTGTACATAGTATTAATATCGAACTAAATTTTTATAAAATAACTAATATTAAAAAAAAAAAAAAACACAAAATACAAATAAACTTTATCAGACCAAACGATACTTTTGCCTCAAAGATGTAGGTTTTGGGTTACGTAGCGTAGATCATGTTTCAATCCATTTTATAAACCAGAAACGTACAACGATATTGAACACGGCATACCAGCAAAATATGATTTAAATGCAATTTCTGAAAAACTATGGAGCTAATGGTTGGAAATTGGCTTGAAAATTAGGTGATTGCACCTAAGTTTGATCAAATTGTTCATGGCATTCTATTTATAAGAAAATGGAAATAAGTTGTAAATTATAAATCTATATTTGGTGTAGATGAATTTGGACTATTAGTTTGTTCAAAACTAATTTCGGGTATATAAAATATTATTACACGAAATTATCAACTAATTTATGAAAAATATGTTGAAGATAGAAATGTGAGAGAAAAAAAAAAAAGAATTTCTTGTCCCACATAGAAAACAAAATGTGGGAGAATTAGTAAATATCATCAGGACCAGGCAAGACAACCGGGTGGAGAAAGGAAAATAGAACATATATATATTACATTGTTGAGATTTTTATTTATTTGTTAGAATTTTACAGAATTTTAATATTTTTAATTGATTTATTTAGATTTATTAGAAATTTATTTGGTATTATAAATAAGTGTCTTAATCTTATTGCAAAGGGATCTTAATATTAATTCAATCGAAACAATACAATGGATTAAATGCAAAACAATTGAACACAATTAAGTTTTGAAAAACTAGGGAGCTAATTAGCATAAATTGTTGACACATAATCCGGAGTTTACTTGGGTGCAGAACCTTTGATCACCGAAACAAGAAAATCGGAGAAGTCGTAGAGCTTGTCAGGGTCCGGCAAGATATCCTTAACAGCAGCATCGGCACAGAAATGTTGTGCCCATGTGACCAAATTAGGAGTCTTGGATTCATTGATCAATTCGAAGTTGCATCTTTTGTTTGTGACTTGTATCCAAGGTAGGAAGCCTCCCAATGCGATATCTAAGTATCCCATTTTTTCACCTCCAAAGAAGCTGTTTCCCTTGCTGCATTTCGTGAAGGCCTCATCCAGCAAAACCAGGCCAGCGCTTGTATCCTCGTGCGCCTTTTTCGCGGCCTCTCCCTCGGCCACTAGGTTCCCCCTAAACAGCGGAGCCCACTGAAACATAAAGTTGATCTATGTAAAATATTACTCCCTCCGTTCACGGACCAAAAAAAAGTGAGTATGTGAATGTAAAGTTAAATAATAAAATAAGTTGAGACGTCCAATTAAGACAAATATGAAAGTAGAGGTGTGACAGAGATAGTATATTGCGAAAACCATCACTTTATTGTAAAATGCGTATGACTATCAACAAACAATTGATACTGACAAACCAATACAACTAATGCAGTTTAAAACCTATAAACATTGCTCAAGAACATAATATTCAGAGATTAAAATTTTTGCAATCCTACGACTCATCACAAATTTGAATCTCATTCACATGAATTACACATTTTGATATTAGCCCCGTAGTTTGAAAATATTTTGATTTTGGTCATTTTACAAACTTACATGACCAAATTCACATTTTATTTTGATCCTGTAAGTTTGTAAAAGGACCAGAATCAAAATATTTTTAAACTTAGAAGGCCAATATCAAAATATATAATTCATGAGGACCAAATTCTAAATGAAGACAATTTATAGAATTTTGCAAATCTTTTATATATCTCAAATATTCACAGGTAAATTAGTTGGATTATAAAAAAAAATAGAATCCTGCATGGAATCAATAATGAAATCTTACTGTAACATCTATGTAGTTAGCCCAGAAACGGGCAACGGCCCGATCGCAGGGATCGGAAGGGAGGATTGCGGGCCCAGAAGCCCAAACTTCATCAATGTACTGGACAATAATGAGTGATTCACAGATTGGGTTGCCATGGTGGAGGAGAACAGGGATTTTCTTGTAAACAGGGTTGGATTTTAGAAGGAGGTCACTCTTTTCGACTAAAACTTGCTCTTGGTGAAGCTCGTACGCCACGGATTTGATATTGAGAGCAACTCTGGTCCGCAAGACGTACGGGCTTTGCCAGGAACCCAGGATTTGTACATCAGCCATTGTTAGAGAAGAGAGGAGATTAATACTCTGCTGCAGCTGTAATAGTGGAATTTCATTTATTTTGTTTGTAATGATGCAAGTGGATTGAATGTTGCAGATTAAGAGCCACACAAAGTGCTTCAGATTTTCGCATGTTTTAATCAGCAAAGGTGGTAGTCACTTTCCCTGTTTTGGAAGTTCATAAAAGTGATGCCGATTTGTCAAGCAAAAAGTGGTGTCCAAAATATATAAGCATGATTTCATTGACTACTCGGAGCATTGCATTGGGCAGTCTCTTTCGCTAAATAAAAACCATATACAAAATGACAAAAGTCTTATATGCTTTAATAATATTTATTGTTTTTAATTAAAAAAGTGTGTTTTTATGGAAAATTGCAAGTGAAAATGCTCCATTTTCCGACAAAATCAGTCTATACTTTTTAAGAGTGCATTTTAAATGCACAATCTATTCAGTGCACAATAGACATCTTCATAAAAATTCGGGAAGATTGATTGGTATGCTGCTATAAAAATACTCCATTCATCCTGTAAGAATTTGCAAACCCAAAAAAGAAAATTCTTTCATAAATTTCACTCACAATATCTACATATTTACACAAAATGACATTACTTTTTCACTTTTTGGATCCACATTACACTCAATCTAACTAACTTCTTTACTTTTTACATAAACTTTTACCAAATTACCCCTCAAAATACTACTTTTTTTTTTTTTACTTTATTCTATCTTTTTCTTAATTTGTGTGCTCCTCCTCCTTGCAAATTGTTATGGGACGGAGGGAGTACGTAGTACAGTTCAGCTCCACTTGGTAGGCATGAAAGACATGTATTATAATTTTATTTTGTCTTATCTTAAAGTTATTTGGTAGGCATTATATATATATACTATCACAGTTATACATATATATGATTACTATTAAAAGATTAAATTATATTTTTATAACAGTGATAATATATATAAATAACAACGATAGTGATTATATATAATAGCGATACGAGTTCATATAAATTCGAATTCACAGGAAAGCTACTCAAATATATTTATAATTAAATTTTAAAAATGGAATGGTTAAATTTATTCATGGTATGCTTGTGGATGGAAACATCCAGAGTCTTAAATATATTGCATAGGACACCTTATTTTTTAAAATAATTTTTCTTCTCACTTTGTTGAATATATATGCCGGAAGAATCAAATGAATTGGCCGGCTAAGTTGTCCTGCCGACTCCCCTAATAATAAAACGAATCCAAATTGAAAAGGCGTTTCATATAAATCGATTAATCCAAAGTGAAAAAGCGTTATATAGCTCAGGAAAATCAAAATCTTCAGCATAATCAGCTATTAGCTATGGCAACCAGTGGTGTAAAGCTTTTGGGAATATGGGCCTGCCCGTTTGTGAACCGGGCTGTCATGGCTTTCAAGATAAAATCTGTGGATTACGAGTTTGTTCAGATCAATCCGCATGAGAAAACTGAGCTTCTCGTCGAAAACAATCCTGTTTATAAGAAAGTGCCTGTTCTTATTCATGCAGACAGGCCAATCTGCGAGTCCCTCGTCATTGTTCAGTATATTGATGACGTATGGACTGATGGCCCCTCCATCCTTCCTTCCGATCCCTATGATCGTGCAATTGCTCGTTTTTGGGCAGCTGTTATAGATGATAAGGTACAGTTATCCAGTCATACGACGTTGTTCAATTATTTGGTTTAATGGACAAGATAAATAACTAAAAATAATATGTTTTGATTGATGATTAATTGAGAAAATTAGTAATGTAAGATAATATTATTTTGAATGTTTTGATTGTAGGATTAATAATAAAAAAATATGCAATTGATAATTTTACCCCCTGTATCATAAGTAAAAATAAGTGAATTGTTTGCTAATATTTTTTTGCTAATATAAAATGAGTATTTTAGTAAATATAAATATAAGATTATTATCATATACCTCTATTCAAAGACAATACTCCTTTGCTTCCTAGGACAACTTTCAAGAGTATGTGTGTAAAGTTAAATAATAAAATAAGAAATAGTGTACTTTATTGATTTTTGTGAGTGTAAATAATTTCATTTTTAGGTGTATGAAAGTGGAGTTGAGACGTTCAAATAAGGCAAGCGTGAAAATAACCCTGGGACGGAGGGAGTAATGTCTACCATTCATAGGATAGTTGAATTTTAGTTTTGGACTTTTTATTAATCTTGGTCTTGGTCCATTGAATCAAACATCAAGATAATTTAATTTAGGGAAAATGATTTTTTTAGTCCTTTATCTTTCACCAATTGTATTTTTGGTCCTCTTAACTATACCTTTATAGAATTAGTCTTTTAGCTTACCAAAAATTATTTTTTTCATCCTCTTAACTATATCTTTTTAGAAATAGTCCTTTAACTTACCAAAAATTATTTTTTCATCCTTTTACCTGGCTGAAGTGGAATTCTTTTTATTTTTAATAACACACGCACACGTGGCCCCAGTTTGGGAGGGAAGAAACGCAGGCTCAACACTGAAAAATTCCCAAATTATATCTAACCCTAAATCTCATTACCTTCAACATCATGTGCATTAAGATATAATATGGGGATTTTTCAGTGTTTAGCGCACGTTTCTTCCCTCCAAAACTGGGCCACGTGTGCGTGTGTTATTAAAAATAAAAAAAATTCCACTTCAGCAAGGTAAGAGGACGAAAAAAATATTTTTTTGGTAAGTTAAAGAACTATTTTTAAAAAGGTATACTTAAGAGGACATAATTTTTTTTTGATAAGTTAAATGACTATTTTTAAAAAGGTATAGTTAAGATGATAAAAACATAATAGGTGAAAGATAAAGGACTAAAAAAATTATTTTTCCTTTAATTTATCTTTAACTTATCTACCGAACCCAAATGAGGCCTTAGTTGATTAACAGAGTTATAATGGTTTCAGTTGAATCCAACATTGAAGCAACTCAGGGAGGTTGAAGGGGACGAAGCAAAGAAAGCTGTTCATGAGAAAATAGCCGAAGCGTTTCTCTTATTGGAGGGGGCTTTCGTTGAATGTAGCAAAGGCAGAGCTTTCTTTAGTGGAGATAGCGTTGGCTACCTCGACATAGTGTTGGGGAGCTTCTTGGGGTGGATAAGGGTAACGGAGACTGTAAGCGGAACGAAAATTCTTGATGAAAGCAAGACTCCTCATCTGGTGAAATGGGCTGAGAGGCTTTATTCAGACAGCTCTGTCAAGGATGTTATGATGCAGCCTCAGCCACTGATAGAGTTGTTCAACAAGTACTGGCAGGCTTACAAGTCTGCAGCTTCTGATTGAAAATATCTGCAGCAGTCGTTCAATGATTGCTTTTCGGAGAGATTTGTCCATTCCACTTTCTTTTCTTTTAAGATTTTCCTTGTTGATTTGATTCAATAAATTCTTGCTTAAGATGGTCACATAATATAAGACCAATATCATTTGATCCACTTTTATTTAAAATGTGTTACTAAAGGTGGTTTATCACTTTTATTTAAAAAATGGTGTCAAACAAATTTTTGAGTATAAAATTTATTTGTATTATTGACACAGTACACCTAAATATTAACCACAATTCTCACATCCAGCTTGTTAGCATGTAACATCATAATTGTCACCAATATTATTAAGCTAGGGATGCACATTTAGTCCAATATTATTACGGCTCATTTGATTCAATTGACAAGATAAATAATTCAAGATAGATTAGACAAGATTATAATTTAGAGATTGTTATTTGTGGGTTAAATAGTATATTTGGATCAATGAATTAATATAATTAGTAATGTAAGATAATTTTATTTTGAATGTTCGGATTGTAAGATTAATAAAAAAAAAATGCAATTGACAAATTTGCCCTCTATATCATAAACAAAAATAAAGTGAATTATGGTTCTCCTTTCCAATATAAGAGGAGTATTTTAGTAAAGATAAAAACAATGAACTATTATCATACCTCTTCCCTAAGATAATACTTCCCACGTCCCACTATAAGTTGCTCATTTTGTCA
>JAPKLY010000165.1:0-49330 GCA_026898435.1 Prunella vulgaris | reverse complement strand
CAGCGCCACCTCCTGCCTCAGCGCCGCCACCTCAGTGCCGCAGTCGCCTGCCTCAGCGCCGCCGTCGCCTGCCTCAGTGCCGGTAAGAAGAAATTATTATATATATGTACAGTTATTAATATATATATATAATTTAAATCTTATATGTATATATATATATAATTATTAATATATATATATATATATATATATATATATACAGTTGCCGGAAACGCGGCGCCGGGAGCCGCCACCTCTTCCCAACCGCCGCCGGGCCGCCACCTTGTCCCCACGGCTGCCGGAGGTAAGTTTTTTAATTTTATTCACATTTTAATTTTAATTTATTTTTAAATCTTAGGTGATACATTTAATAATATCTTATTTTTTTTCTGAATTTTGTTTTTGTAATTGTAGGTGATACATTTGAACAAGTGACTCGATCAGATTCATTGATATCATCTGTATTCACTATCATCGTAAGTTTACTTTTTAAATAAATAAGTATTAATTAGCATGGTAGAATTTTATTTCAATTTTAAAAGTATGATGATCGATGTTCGATCCACGATTAACTATATGATGATCGATGTTCGATCTATGTTTGAATATTATAATTTTATTGTATAATAATGTAGTTGATGTGGAGTTGGGAAATAATTATTGGTTGTTGTTTGCTGTAGAATGTGCGTTCCGATTTGATTATTTTTAATTAAATCGGAAATGGATGCACTAGGATGTTGATGAAATGGGGATTATGATAAAATCTAAACGAAATTCTGCCGAAATTTTTAAAAAATATTAATATTTAGTTAGAATATATATGTAGAGTCGAAGTATATGACTAGGAGTATTAGTAAGGTCCCAATAATACCAAATGGATTAAGTGTTCAAACTTTTAAAAGAATTTGAATAAATGTATAACAATCATATTTCATTGTATAGGCATCTTTAGTTCTATATGGATCGAAAGTGGATTAAAGCAGATCGATTATCAGATGAGTATAGGAATGGGGTAGAAGAATTTTGTAATCATGCAATGAGATACTGCAACGACCCTCGGTACATTTCATGTCCGTGTTGGAAATGTATGAATGGGAAATTCGTTAGTGGTCGAGAAAATTTGTTCGATCACCTGATGATTCACGGTATTGATAAATCATATACCGTTTGGACATATCATGGTGAGAGAATAGGTGAATGTAGCTCAAGTAACCTAGGAGCTGACTTTAGGTTTGAAAACACAATGGATGCCGATAGTTTTGGAAATGCACCGAGTGTTGATTCATCTAGTGGGGATGACGATAATCTAGGAGATCATCCTTATATGTCTGAGAAGTTAAGAGATGACGCTGGATTACCTCTTTGGCCCGGGTGTAAGAGGGCAACAAAACTGTCAGCTGTATTGATATTATTCAATCTAAAGGCAGCTCACCAATTGTCTGATGTGTGCTTTACTGATATGCTTGAAGCGGTTAGTGGTCTATTGCCTGATGAGAATGTACTGCCTACAAGAGCATATGATGCTAAGCAAATGCTCAGGTCCATCGGGCTAACACATCAAAAAATTCATGCTTGCCCAGGTGATTGTGTCTTATTTCGTAAGAAGTATGCAGATCTCGTTGAATGTCCCAAGTGTGGTAAGAAGCGATATATGAGTAATAATTCTCCTTCAAAGGTGATGTGGTATTTCCCAATAATACCAAGATTCAGGAGAATGTATAGTAGCGCTGTGGATGCTAGACATTTGTCTTGGCATCATGATGATAGAATCCAGGATGGATTGCTAAGACATCCTGCCGATTCACCCCAGTGGAAGACATTCGATGTGAGACATCCAGAATTTGGCAACGAGCCACGACACTTGCGTCTTGCACTCTCAACTGACGGAATGAATCCATTCGGTATTCAAAGTACCAACCACAGTACTTGGCCAGTGATTTTGATGGTTTATAACCTTTCACCATCGTTGTGTATGAAGCGTACTTACATGATGTTGTCCATGTTGATATCAGGACCTAAACAACCTGGTAATGACATAGATGTATATTTGGCTCCTTTGATAGAGGACTTGAAGCTGCTGTGGGATGAGGGTGTCGATGTTTATGATGCTTATAGAAAGGAGAATTTCAAGCTGAAGGCCATGTTGTTTGGGACTATCAATGACTTTCCCGCTTACGGGAATCTATCTGGATATAGTGTGAAGGGAGCTGATGCATGTCCTTGTTGTACCAACAACACTGATCATATTCGATTGAGTTACTGTAAGAAGTCAGTCTATATGGGACACAGGAGGTGGTTGGACCCAATGCATAGGTACAGAACAATGACCGATGAATTTAACGGCAGAGTTGAGGTTCATGAAGCACCACGTTTATTGTCAGTACGCTGATGCATGTCCTTGTTGTACCAACAACACTGATCATATTACGTATGTTGTGGACAGTGAGAGAGAGACACCGAGGGACTCCACCCTGAAGGTAAAGAAAGTTATTAATGTTCATTATCTTATTTGTTCTAAACAATATTGCATATTGAATGTAGGTATTACCGACTCCGCAAAAGTCAAAACAAAAAACACCGTATGTTGTGGACAGTGAGAGAGAGACACCGAGGGGCTCCACTGGTAGAGTGCGCAAACGTGGTTATCCCATGCCAGATGACCTTCCTCACGACTACACTCTACAGGCTATGGTGCAGCTGCAGGTATCGACATCTACATTCAATCAAATAAAAGTTCCTATTTCTGTTTTTTTTTCATCAAACTGGTTGGAACGACTGGATAAACCAAGAAAATATTCTGGAAGTATTAGAAGATGGGGAGTTGAGTGCATCTTCCATATGTTTATACCTTAGGTATGTGGTTAATAATTTTCAGTATTTACTTCTTATAAAGTTTTACTTTGTTTTTAAATATTAATGCGCGTATATATATTTTTTAAAGATATTTGGGTGAGGTATATCTCTCCAGAGATATGGATGCATGTTCAAAGTATACATTCATCTCTCCCCATACGTCTGTGCTCATTGGTGATAGGAAGGATAACATGGAGAGTATGATTGCACATATGTTGACACTTAATGGGAGTGATCATCTCATTTTATGGCCTACGAATGTGGGGTGAGTACAACAAATATTTCATTAAATTTGTATTAATAAGAAAATATAGTTAATTTTAATATTCTTAATGTAATGCAGGGGACATTGGGTGTTGGTCGTGATAAACATGCAAACACTTGATGTGTATTATATGGATCCAGCTGGTGTGATGAATACGAGTTACCCTCAACTCATGTCATATATGGAAATGTAAGTTAATTTATAATGATTTATTTAATCATAACTTATTTCAAAATAATAATTTATAATATACATATGTAACATAGTTTGATGAGGATGTACCGGTGTCAGCTGTCAGGTCAAGACTCAACATCTATCAAGCAAGTGAAATGGAAAACTATTCAGGTTATTAATATACTTTAGAAAATTATCAAATTATTAGAAAATAATTATAATTGTATGACGTGTTCATCATTGCTAATCAACAGGTTCCGAGGCAACAAGATGGGGTGCATTGTGGACATTTTGTGTGCTGTTATGTTGAAGATATAATTCAATCTTACCGGACGATCATTCCTACAAACGTAAGTTTGTTTATCTATTTATTGAAGTTATTATTGATTGAATATAAGTATTTATTAACTAATTAATTTTTCAATATTTTACAGTTTGTATATGAACGTCCGCTCGCGTATTACTTTACAAAAAGAATGGACGACTGGAAAATTGATTGGTCAGGATATTTGTACAATCGATTTTTAGCTTAAACTTTTTGTGTGACAATATGTAAACTTATTTAATTATATATTAAATTTTATTAATGTGTATATTTATTTGATTGATGTTTCATTTAATTAGTGAATAATTGATGTGTATATTTATTTTATTGATTTTAGGAATTTATTATATATTTTTTGGTATTAATTAATTATTTAATTGATTTTAGGAAATAATTGTAAAAATAAATCGAATTAAAAAAAAAATGCTTGCAGAGCGGTTTTTAACCGCTCTACAAGTGCCCATAATAAAATAAATAAATAATAATATCTGCTTGAAGAGCGGTTTAAAACCGCACTCCAAGTGAGAGGGGTTAATAACCGCTCTCCAAGTGCCGGTAATTAAATAATAAAATAAAATAATAATATGCTTGCAGAGTGGTTTATAACCGCACTCTAAGTGAGAGCGGTTAATAACCGCTCTGCAAGTGCCTATCTTGCAGTGCGGTTCCGCAACCGCTCTCTCCACTTGGAGAGCTGCCACTTGGAGAGCCCTTAAGAACCGCTCTCCAAGAGCAAAAATAAGGGCTCTCCAAGCCTCATTCTGTACTAGTGACTATTATCATACCTCTTCACTAAGATAATACTTCCCACGTCCCACTATAAGTTGCTCATTTTGTCATTTTCGTCCGTTTCATTATATGTTGCTCATTTGCTTTTTTACCTTTTTTGAAAATTATTATTCACTTCTTTATTATTATTTTTAATATTTTTTACACTATTTCCTTTACCTTTTCACTTTTCTCTATTACATCACTTATACTTTTTCACTTTTTCCATCACTCACTTATAATTGTCAACTTTTACCTTAATCCGTGTGCCCAAAAGCAACAAGCAACTTATAGGGGGACGGAGGGAGTATTATCTACCATTCATAAGATAATTGAATTTTAGTTTTGAGTTTTTTATTAATCTTGGGTCTTTGTCCATTAAACCAAACATAAAATTAGATAAGATAATTTAATTTATCTTAACTTATCTATCGAATCAAATGAGGCCTTAAGGGTGTGTTTGTTTACAGATGGCCCCATCCGGATGGGAGATGGATTTTCCCCCATCCCACCCATTTTTCGGACTTGCACATCCCATCCCATCTAAAATACACATCCACTCTCTATTATACATCTACAAACCTATTTCACATAATTCAATACCAATCACATCAATTTTATCTTACATATAAATACATTTTATTTATCTCTTTTTCACATATATCATATATATTTTTATTTAATTTATATCAATTAATATAAAATAAGAATTAATTTTAATTATATTTTTTTTTACATATTATAATATCCTATTATATATATATATTAATTATTAATATATATAGACTATATATATATATGTAATTAATTAATATTATAAATATATTTAAATTTCATTTAAGATTATTATCTTGGAGTATAACAAGACCTCTACTATTAGTAATTATTTGTGATTTAGAATTGAAAATATTTTTTATTATATATACATAATTTATCTAAAAAATTATTAATTATCAAGGTTATTTTAAAAAAAAAATTTATGCATTACACCAAAATATAATTAATATACAATCATTCAATCATTACTCCACTAACTAACAATAATAAAATAATACATCATAATCTCAAAAAAGTATTGATTTGACATAAAGTTTCATCCACCCCTACCACATCCAATTCAAACCAAACACAAATTTACTATTCACAGAATTTGCCCTATCCACTTTTTTTCTCCATCCAGATATGCTCCATCCACCTCAAGATGTAAACAAATACTACCTAAGAGATCGAATTGCCCAAATGGTATTATTTCGCTTTAGTTCAATTCAGTCAAATCCCCTATTCAGTTCGGTCCAAAATTTTAATATGTCATTTATTTCAGTTCGATAAAAAAAAAAAACGAACAGACCGAAATCACCCATGTTAAAATGTTTCCGCGTAAATTTTTTTTTGTAGGAGAGGGTTGATTGAATGGAAATTTCGAATATTATAAAGGGTTAAAATGAATAATAATGGGTAAATATCTTAGGACAAAAATTTGTATAATTCCCATATTATGGTCAAACTCAATTATTAGTGTTATGTATATATACTAGTATGATTACTGTTAAAAGATTAAATTATATTTTTATAATGATAGTATATTTATTAATAACAATGATTGTGATTATACATAACAATGATACAAGTTCGGATTTACAAAAGAGCTACTCAAATATCTTTATTATTAATTTTAAAAATGAAATGGGTAAATTTATTGATGGTATACTTGTGGATGGAAATATCCGCCGTCTTAAATATATTTAGGACACCTTATTTTTTAAAATAAATTTTCTTCTCAGTTTGTTCAATATATATGCCGGAAGAATCAAATGAAATTGCCGGCTTACATCCACCAAAAAGACGGCCGCTAAGTTGTCTTGCCGACTCCCTTTAGAATAAAACAAAATCGATAAATCCAAATTGAAAAGGCGTTTCGTGTATATATAAATCGATAAATCCAAAGTGTAAAAGCGTTATATATAGCTCAGGAAAATCAAACTCTTCAGCATAATCAGCTATTAGCTATGGCAACCAGTGGTGTAAAGCTCTTGGGAATATGGGCCAGCCCGTTTGTGAACCGGGCTGTCATGGCTTTCAAGATAAAATCTGTGGACTACGAGTTTGTTCAGATCAATCCGCATGAGAAAACCGAGCTTCTCGTCGAAAACAATCCTGTTTACAAGAAAGTTCCTGTTCTTATTCATGCAGACAGGCCAATCTGCGAGTCCCTCGTCATTGTTCAGTATATTGATGACGTATGGACTGATGGCCCCTCCATCCTTCCTTCCGATCCCTATGATCGTGCAATTGCTCGTTTTTGGGCAGCTTTTGTAGATGATAAGGTACATATGATGTTGTTCAGTTATCTGTCCAAAGAATCTCGGGGTTAATTTGGTTCAATAAACAGAATAAATAACTTAAAATAGAATTAGTTAAAATTATAATTTAGAGATTGTTATTCGTGAGTTAAATAGTATATTTTGATTGGACGACTAATAATAAAAAAATAGTATATAATTGACAATTTTACTTTTTATATCATAAGAAAAAATAAAGTGAATTCTTTGTTAATCTATTTTTTTCAATATAAATAAGGGGGTATGTTATCAAAGATAAATACTATATATTATTATCATAACTCTACACAAAGATAATATCTTATACCATCAATAAGATATGTTGAATTTTAGTTTTAGAGTAAGTCTTTTGTGCACTAAGGTGCACTGTGTAACTTAAGTGTATTTTTGAAAAATTACATCATTTATTGCTGAATAATTACACAAATTATTACTAAAAAGTTTCACCAACAGAGATACACTTTTCAATAGTATTTACTATAATTTTTAAAAATAAACTTGAGTTGCACGGTGCATTGGGTTTACACAAGACTAAGACTTAGGGTGTGTTTTGTTTAATGGATAAACTAATCAATCCCGCCAAAACCTGCATATTTTGGAAGGATAGACTAGTTTATCAATTAAACAAAATACACCCTTAGTGTTTTAAGCTTTTTATTAATTTTGAGTCTTTGTCCATTAAACCTAATATCATACTCCCTCGTTCCACTATAAGTTGCTCATTTTACCATTTTCGTCCGTTCCACTATATGTTGCTCATTTGCTTTTATACCTTTTCTGGAAATATTATTCACTTTTTTATTATTATTTTCAATACTTTTTACACTATTTCCATTATTTTTTCACTTTTTTTCATCAAATTCTTTTTCCATCACATCACTTATACTTTTTCACTTTTACCTTAATCTGTGTGCCCAAAAGTAACAAACAACTTATATCATGACGGAAGAAATATTAGGTGGCGCTTGTTTCAAATTCTTCAATGGTAATGAGAATGAAATTTTATTTTTCTTCTTTACCCTTACATATGTTGGATGATAGTTTGTGTTTATGGTTGTTACATCATTAGTATTGTACTCCAATTTTGTAATAAGTTGATAAAAAAATAAAGTTGTTGATTATAGTATGAGAGACTGATTGAAGAGGATGATTATATGATGAGATGGGGGTAATGATGACCTTATTTAGGAGGAAATCAATGTTGTGTACCTTATTTGTTCTCGTTATTTACTATAATTACTATATATGTATCCACACTCTTATTACTATTGAAGAATTTTCATACCAAGCATCCCTTCGATTTGATAATTTAATTTATTTTAACTTATCCAACAAAACTAACTTAGTTATAATGGTTTCAGTTGATTCCAACATTCAACCAAATCAGGCAGGTCGAAGGGGACGAGGCAAAAAAAGCCGTTTATGAGAAAATAGCCGAAGCGGTTCTCTTATTGGAGGGGGCTTTCGTTGAATGCAGCAAAGGCAGAGCTTTCTTTAGTGGAGATAGCGTTGGCTACCTCGACATAGTTCTGGGGAGCTTCGTGGGGTGGATAAGGGTAACGGAGACTGTAAGCGGAACGAAAATTCTTGATGAAAGCAAGACTCCTCATCTGGGGAAATGGGCTGAGAGGCTTTATTCAGACAGCTCTGTTAAGGATGTTATGATGGAGCCTCAGCCACTGTTAGAGTTGTTGAAAAAGTTAGAGGCTTCCAAGGCTGCTGCTTCTGACTGAAAATATCTGCAGCAGTTGATCAACGATTGCATTTCGGAGAGATAGTCCCTTCCACTTTCTTTTCTTTTAAGATTTTCCTTGTTGATTTGATTCAAATAATGATGGAGCCTTTTGGGCATAGAGCATCATGTACGCTTCTGCTTTTTTCTATGGCTTTTGGTTATGAAATGCTACAAGGCTTATTCATGGTACTATGATCATGCAAATCAGTACGATTGGTGCAATTATGAAAGTTAAAAGCACTTTAAAAGGCTCTTTGTAAGAGCTTAGTTATGATCTTCAGTAGCTTTTCCAACAACCAGAGGCCTCTGCTTCAAAGTAGCCGATTCCATCATAAATCGGCTACTTTGTTTCCCGGCCAGCTCGTTTGATATTATTACTAAATATTATCATCAAGTCGATAAAAAAGAAGAGAATCTGTGACTTTATTCATGATAAAGATTCGATACTGGCATTCATAATGTTTTTAGGCAAACTTACCAGAACCTACAGCTATATATAGCACTAATTCATTCATTGTCATGAACAAAGTCAAATTTGCTAGCATTAGGTTGCCTCAATTCTTAGTGCCCTCTGTATAGCTTCTAATCTACAGTTTGAAAAAATTCTTTTCAAGATTATACATCTTATTTAATAATCAAGAAGTCACTTATAAATTCCTCATCTGAGGAAGTGTGATAGGACAAAAAGAATTATCAAAATTGGGTATGGCAGCAAGTGGTGTTAAGGTACTAGGATCATGGTCAAGCCCATATTCGAACCTAGTTCAAATAACTCTGAATCTCAAGTCTATTGATTATGAGTTCATTGAAGAGAATTTCTATATGAGCAACAAAAGCGAACACCTTGTTAAGGCTAATCCGGTCCACAAGAAAATCCCGGTCTTGATCCATGAGGAGAAGGCAATAAGCGAGTCCCTTGTCATTCTTCAATACATTGACGAAGCCTGGACTAGCAACGGCCCGCCCATTCTCCCTTCTGATCCTTATGATCGCGCTATAGCCCGTTTTTGGGCAGCTTACATTGATGACAAGGTCTTGTTTCATTTCTTCTTTGCACAATTCATGTGTTTGACAAATACTTAAATTAGTTTGTCAGTATAAGTTATTTTACTAAAAAGTATAATTAGGTCGTCATTATTAGTTGTACACTGTAACACCGTACAATTGGTGTATAGGAGTAATGTGTTTTGATAATGTTGCAATTATTTCAGTGGTTTCCACAGTTGAAGGAGCTGGAAAAGGCGTCAGGAGACGAGGCGAGAGCTGGCGCGATTATCGGGAACATATATGAAGGCCTAATGGTGCTGGAAGAGGCTTTTATCAAATGTAGCAAAGGGAAAGAGTATTTTGGAGTAGATAATGTTGGTTATGTTGATGTTGTACTAGGTAGTTACTTAGGATGGATTAAGGTGATAGAAAGTGGATTAGGTCTGAACCTGCTGGATGGAACCAGGGTCCCTGGATTGGCATCATGGGCTCACAGGTTTTCTTCACATGATGCTGCTAAGGATGTTGTACCGCAGGCTGATAAACTTGTACACTTCTTTATGATGGTCCAAGCTACGAAGACTTATTCTGGTTAAAGAGATTTTGATTGATAGGATAATTTTATGAACCAATAGATTTTCAACTGAAATGGTCTATTTGCCTTTTGATCCAATAAATCAGCATTCCGTTTTCTTTTTTAATCCTCTCAGTTTTTTTTTTTTTAAAGCATTAAAATTAATTGCAAGAGTTGCAAGCGTTGACTAAGTTATTTACAAAGTTTGGAGGATCCAATAATAAAGACTTTCTAAATTTTGAGACACCCTTGCAAAACATGTATCAAAGTATTCACATTTTGACAAATCCAATATAGAGTAACCCCACATTATGAATAAATGATGTAATAAAAGGAAATACTACATTCATTTCAAAAGAATTTGCACATTTTTTTTATTTGGACGTCCAACACCAATTTGTATACTAATATAAAAAGAAACATCGATTTACGATACACTCACGAAATTCTACACATATTTATTCATATACTACTATTTAATTTATAATATATATTTTTTAAAATATAAAATTTCAAAAGTGCAAATTTCTCTAGACGGAGATAATATTATTTTCTTTATTTTGACTTATTATTTTGACAATGATAAGTCAACCTCTTTGACAAAGAAGGATGATTATGATGAACAAATGTGAAGCTCAAATTCATTGTAAAATTTTGGTACAAGGAACTTAATTTTTCGTCAATGACATGACTTTTAAATATTTTTACATAAGCTTTTATATTTAAAATTGTTTTGGACAGATATATTATAAACAAACATGTAAGAATCAACGGTTTGATATATTAATGAATTACCAATTCAAGTGTTTGGAAGATTAAACCATCAACTTGAAACATAATATAATACATTTTAAAGTAAAATAATTGAAATAAATTAATACTATGGCGTAGACAATTTTTGTGGTCAACTAAAGATTTATATATTAGAAATCATGTTTCACATTTTGTCATTCGTAACCTCAATATAATGATATATACGTAATTTTTTTTTCTATTTTCTTTTTCGTTTTCCTTAGTGCACATCAATTCATTTTTAAATTATTTTTGAATAATTAGAAATTATAATGTCAAGCAAGTTAGGTTTTCATTACTTCCTCTATAATGTTTATAGACTTCCTTTCTATATTTTTGTGTGTTTCAAATTATAATTTTAACAAAACCATCATATGAAAAAATTAATTTTTTTTGCCATCTTGTATAAAGTAAAAAGTAATATTAATGTAGAAAAAATTATTATTTTAATAACATTGAGAGATAATATTACGACCTTCTTACAAATTTTATTTCTTGAGACGGACATATATTTAACTCATATAAAAGTTAAACCAAATCAACTCATTTTCCTTATCAACTGTAATTATTTGGTGAAAACAACTATAAATATTTAATAAAATTAATTAATATTATTAAAAAATATTTTTAAATTATATGATATGTAAAAGATTTACTTTTAATTAAATAGCGCCTCGTCTCAAAAATTTATTTCGTAAGACGATGCATACTAGTCATTCTCTAACATCTAGTTGTATTACCCTTTAAATTTGTTCAAAGGGTGCAAGTCAAGAGTGCAAAGTCAATAAAAGTAATTGATACTTGTGCTTTTGGGAATATTGTACAAAATGGTTTTGAAAAATAATTATATTTATAAATTAGTTTAAAATATTTATATAGATATATAATGTTTTTTGTATAAAAATATATTTATTTATTTATATAGAACTAATTTATAATTAGTGTTAATTTTATGAATTATTTTGTAATTTTTTCTATACTTTTACATACTCTAGCTAATACTTATTTCGTAGTTATTTGCCTCGACAGATGGAGTAGTTTTTTCATATAATAAAATTAAAAAATCGATATCAATGATCACACCGACAAAAAAATTTATTCTATGTTTAACACTTCATCTGTCACTAAACACATTTAACTCTATATTTTACATACTATTTAAGAAAAGTGTGTAAAAATAGAATATTAAGGGTGATGTGTAAAATTATATTATTTAGAATATTAAAATTTATTGGATTGAGTACAAGAGTAATAATATTTTGTGTAAATATGTGAATATTATGAGGATAAAATTAAAATAGTTATTTTTATTTACATGTGTGCAAAGTGTCGTGGGACGGATCGAAAAGAAAATGTTGAAAAAATGTTTAGAGTTAGTTGGGGTACAAGATTATAATAAGGACAAAATAATATTTATTCCTAAATTTATTCTTATTTTTTTTAGTCTAAATTTTAAATTTATTTTTATGTATTTAAAAAAAATACTCCTATTATTTTAATATTATAAAATATAAATAATTATATTATTTTTATTATGACCCTTGTTCACAATGTGAATAGATTTGGGCGAAGGATATGTTTGAGTACAAAACGACAAGATGAGTGACACCTGGATACCCGGCGATGTTGAAAGAGTGTGAAACGAAACGAGAGAAGCAAAACCCAAAATAGGAAACAGAGAGAGAAGCATCTGTTTTAGCCGTCTTCAAATTCAGCGCATCTTTAGCGGCAATCTGCATAAACACACTGCGTTAATCACAATAAGTTGAGGAAAAATCAGAGGAAATGGAAGTTGAGATGAAATTGGACAGGTGGGGGTACGAAGTGAGGACTTGCTCGGATGCTTGTATATCTGCTATTAACTCTTACTATGATCAGGTAATTTTTGCTCGCTCTCTTTTCGTTTTTTTTAAAAGATGTTTACTCTGCTATTTATGGTTGATTAGTCTGTTTTTCGTGTGAAAAATTGTGATAATGCACTCCGCGATATGGCATAATTGTTAAATTTCTAGAGAGATGTTCACCATACTTGTGTATTTTCAAGTTAAGGTTAGTGAATTTCTTGTTTTATGTTTTTGGGATCTTTGGTGAAGTTTGTGGAAACCTAGTGTACGGTATTGCCAGTTTTCTGAATTCTTCAAAGATGCTTACTGATTATCCGTGTTATCTAACGTTTTTTGATGAAGAATTATGGTTTTTCGTTTTCTATTTTGGTCTTAGGTGCTTAGTTATGGAAGGAAAAGGTCAGTAATACTGGAAGCTCCAAAAAGTGATCCGCTGTGTGTTCTGGGCAACATTTTTTCTGCTCATTTCCTCTGCTCAGCTGATCCTTCTCGTGCTCCTGCATTCATTGATGCAGCCAAATCTCGCCTCGTATAATTTCCATAGTTTTTCGTAAATTTTCTATGTTGGGGTTTTAGTCTTAGGTTATCAACTTGTCTTGGCCACTGGTTTTCTTTTAGATTTGAGTTTTCTGGAATTTGGCCAGGAACATGCTAGCATATATGAGAAGGCCATATTTAAAGCTTTGATGTATTTAATTTCTCCAGATAGAGATGATGATCTGGCTGTGGAGATGCATTTCAAGGTAATCCTTTATCTTTATCAGTTTGTTGATTTTCTCGGTTTATTATGGTCATCCCTTTCGATTTTAAAACTTTAGTTGGCTTTAAATGCATATTTTCTTGTTTCTGGTGGTTTTATATGTAGGTGGCGCTTGCTTTAAAATTTCTTCAATCAAAATAGGTTTGAGACTTATATATGGTAATTATAATGGTTAATGAGAAATAAAGATGTACACAATATTATTTTTTCTCCTAAATAAGATAATTATTGTTCCATTTTATTACTCTTTTCCCATCTTCCTTATCAATCAACCCCTCATGCCAGCTTTTTCTTTTTCCAAAATTAGAGCACAATATAAATGATGTAGCTTCTATGAAGACAAACATTGGTTGGATATATCTAAGGGCAAAGAGGGAAAATTAATTTTCATTCTCAATCTCATTGTAGAATTTGAAACAAGTGCCCCCTTAATGTTCTATTTCTAATTAGCTGATAACATGTAACTTGTTTTCTTTTCTGATAACTTCTGCTTTTGTGCATTGGTTTGAGAAATTCTGGTAACAATCGACAAATTGACTTGGTTTCAGCTTCTACACAATTTCCCCAGAGATCTTGTATCCTTAAAGAGGGCTCAAGTGTTGTCTTTTTATATGGGTCGACCAGATCTATCTTTGGAACTCGTAGAACAGGTACTTTATCATTGCAAACCAAATCTTTAGGTGAATTAATTAACAAAATCGGGTTTCAGTAACTAACATCACATGCATTTAAATGGTTGAACAAAAACATTAAAATTTTTTAATCTTGTCATACAACAGAACAACGTGTAACTCATATCATATTTAAAGCAGGTTCTTCCATTAAATGAGGGTGAGGATTATATATACGGCATGCTTGCATTTCCTTTGCTAGAGCTTGGCCGAATGGAAGACGCAGAAAAAGCCGGGAAAAAAGGTTATGACATCAACAAAAATGACCCTTGGTCACAGCATGCAGTGAGTTTGACTTGTTGCAATGTCCAATTATTATATATATATATATATATATATATGTATATTTTTTTTGTAGACTAATGTCCAATTGTAGCTTAGTACTAATATCTTTGAATATGTGCAGCTTTGCCATGTTTACCAGTACGAGTGTCGCTTCAAAGAAGCAGTGGAGTTTATGAAATATTGTGCACGATCATGGGGTTCTTTGTCGTCTTTTATGTGTGTATATATTCATTTAAAAAAATGTCATACTATTCAAATCATGTTTTAGCTGGCTGAAGAAGGCTATTATTAGGTGTACACACAACTGGTGGCATGTTGCTCTATGCTACTTAGAAGCCCAAGCACCCATGGATAAAGTACGGGATATTTATGACGAATGCATTTGGAAAGAACTAGAAAGAAGTGATGCAATGGCTGCCGAGGTCTGTCGTGATGTTTTTCCATCATTCTTGCAACATATGTTTAATATTAATTTCATCTTCTGTGTGCAGGTGTGCTTAAATGCTGCTGGTTTGTTATTGCGTGTATACATACGAGGTGCCCATGATATTTTTGAGGACCGTCTAAGTAATTTAGCCAATTGTGTTACAGATCAAGTAAGTTGCCACCTACCATCTTGCTGTTTTAGGTTTCTAGAAAAGGCAAAACCATTTACTAGATTCAAGGAGGCTAAAATTAACAGAGATTGAAGACAGCGAAAAGAATAACAGGAGAAGCGTAATATGATTCCCCTAATTATCCGTATAAATCCTTTTCTCTGTGTTTTCTTTTCTCTCCTTTATGCATTTGACTTCATCTTTCAAAGTTGATTGAACTTGTATTAACATCCTCAACTGCGTGGCTCAGGCCCTTTGGTGTCTGGAATGGCATCTTGATATCTTGATATTATGGGCTTTATCATGTATCGGAGAATTCAATAAAGCAGAGGATCTACTCAGGGGCTTGAAGTCCAGGTGGGAAGTTCTTCCCATCCTCTCCCAAGCTTTCTGATTGGTATCTGCTGGCTAATTCATTTTCAACACGTGTTCTTTTTGCTGTAGAGTTTCCGAGATGAGCAAGAAGAAACAACAAATCATGCAGAGAGGACTTTCAGTTAGTTTCTTCATTTGCTTCAATGAAACATTTTCTTTTTATACTCGTGTCCAGGCATTTCTCTTGCATAGTTTGCAACATATTTTCACTCTTCCAGCTTGCAGAAGCTCTCTACAGGTACGGGAAGGGCGAGTACAAGGAGGCATTGGAACTTCTTGGACACGACTTTGATTCCATCGACTACAAGGTATCAAAAGAAAAACACCTTACCTTTCTTGCCACCTCATATTCTTGGTAGAATTATGTGAAAAATGCTTCATTGTGCTAGATAATTGGGGCATCTGATGAGCAGCTTGATGTATTCACTGAAGTACATATCTGTTTGCTGCTAGAAACGGGAGAAGCACACAAAGGTATATCCAAACTTTTTCCTTCAGAGGAAAGCTTAGTTTCACCAACATTACTTTGGCCTTGCAGCTGTGCAAGCTATTGAAAAACAGTTGAAGAAACGGGAAGGCGCCCCATTCTTATGGTCTCTCTTGGTACGCACTCCATTTTAAGGTTTCACATAAAGTATCATGTACAGATTATAGCTCTTGAAGTTGGTTTCAGTATTTACTTAAGCTGATAATATAGGAGAAAGCCAGTTTGATGTTGGGAAGGGAGGAAGCTACAAGTTATGGCGAGAAAGCCAGGGAGCTAGAAGCTGCATATTTCACTTAGCTTTACAGAGGTTAGAATAAGAGCCATCTTCACTTTGGATAAATGGCATGTTTAGTGAATATATTTCTCATTAATAAGCTGTGGAAGCATTTAATGCTTTCTACATAAAGAAAATACCAAAAATTCCTTTAGTCATCCACCTAGTAATGAACTCATGATCCCTTTTTTTTTTTTTTTCAGAAATTTAAGATGGTTCTTCTTCTGCATTGTCATCACCATGCTCGGTAAGTAATTTCTCGAGTTCACTCTCGACCACCTTCTTTGCAGCCTCTGCCATTTCAGCCCTCTTTATAGCATCAACAATTTCTGATTGTATACTCTCGTTCTCCTTCAACATCATCTCGACTTTCTTCAAAACTTCGCACTCACGCGCCTTTATATCCTGCAAATCGACCATGAGACCTCCCACTTTTGCATCACCGTCTCTTCTACTGTCCTCGATTTTCTGATTCATCAACTTGAACTCATCAACTGATAACCTGATCTTCCTTGAAGATCCTGGATCGGTTCTAGGAGAATCATGAATTTGATCATCTGCCAACTTTTCTGCAGCTTTAGCCTCTTCAGCTTCCTTCAGGGCAACCTGTAGCTTTTCATCACTTTCCTTAGCTGCTATTCTAGATGTTTCGGCTTCTTTTCTTAATAATTCGATTTTCTCACTTAATTCCTCTGCTTCATGTCTATCCTTTTCAGCTTCTGCTAATAGCTTCTCCAGAGACGCTTCCATTTCCTCAGTAACATTCGTGGAGACTGCCGCCTCAAGCACCCCCTTCATCTTCTCCAATTCAACCTACATTTAGAGTTGTAAATGAATCAAGTCGAACATATAGTTGTTCATGTTTATTTGAAATGTTATCGAGCATCGGCATTTATTGTTAAGCTTGTTTGATCATTAATTGAGTCGCGCTCGAATGAGTTTTAGTCGAACTGAACACGAGTTGAGCTTGAATAGTTTGATATTCTTATACTTGTTTTAACTTTTTCACATATTGAGCCCAAGTTGAGCTTCAAACTTTACCGTATATAAGAATATGTTCAAGTTTGTTTCACTCTATATAAAATAATTTTAAATCGAGTATCCAATAGCTTGATTTGATTTTCAATCCTACCTGCATTTGCTCGATTTGTGATTCTTTGTCTAACACCTTGCTCTCACATTCCGAGCGCTCCCTCTTTGTTCTCTCTAAATCCAGTTTCATCGAATCCACAGATGCTCGAATTGAAGCTTCCTCCTCCATAACTTCTTCGAGTTCCTTCTTTGCTTGGTCGAGCTCTAAAGCTGCTGTTTCTAAGTGATGCATATCCGAAACACGGACACCATTCAATTGTTCCTGTATAACCTTGATGGCCTCAGTTGTTTCTTCAAGTTTGTGATGCTCTTCTCTCAAGATCTTCATTTCCTTCTCTGCTGTGTCCTTGGCCGATTTATGAACCAGTAAATGAATTTCCTTCTCCGCGACGAGCCTCAAATGTTCTTCGTGGACTTGGAGAGAGTCGAACTTCACCTGTCAGACAAAAAATTGTATGAGATGGACTCCAAGCAGACGCATACTGTCTGACTCGTGGACATCTAAAACAAAGCTAGGTTTTAACACTAAAGGGAAGGATGAGTTCCTCACCTGATCAAGTGTTTGATGCAGCAATGCGATTTCCTTCCCGAGTAGGGTTCGTCTCTCCTCTTGCGTTTTGGCAGATTGTTGGGCATCCTCGATTGCTTGAAAAGCAGCTAGTTTGAGTGCAAGGGCTGCATCAAAATCATGTCTTAAATTCGCGAGCTCTTGTTTGATGGCAATTAGGTCTCCTGAAGAGGCCTTGTAACGTTCTCTCTCCCTGTCCAAATCTTGTTTCCATGCGTCGCTACCAAGTTCAGCTTTTTTCTGTTCGAGCTCTTTGGCTCGACGCTTTGCTGCTTCGGTGGCTTTAATGGCGGCTTGTTTTGATTCGCTCAGAGTCTCGAGCTTGGTTGTAAGTTCTTGGAGGGTTCTATTAGCCCTCATCAGATCTCGTTGAGCTTCATCCTTTGCAGCTTCTACACTTTTGAGTTGATCTTTGTATTGCTCTAGTTCTTTAATTATCATGAGATGCTGCGTCTCTTTCTCCACAAGTTTTTGCTGCAACTGTAAGAAAAAAAACATGCATAAGAAGAATTTTCTCAACTTAACCACTGATGAATTAAGTAACTGCAGAACACAATGATGTGATGCATAAGATCCCATTACACAATGGAACTGTACGGTTCTATTGCACAGGACGGTCATGTACAGGATTCAAACGCGGGTAAATATATACCTCTTCGGCTTTAGTTTTCTTGACGACGGCGGGTCTCGATTTTGGGGAGATAACGTCCCCAAATAAGCTGACAGCAGCCTTAACCGATTCAAATGGTGCTCTTGTGTCAATTTCTCCAATGGGAGATTCACCATTTGCATTTGGAGACCCGACTGATCTCGGAGACCCGAACCCATTTTGCAACATCCTCTGTTTTCTTCGTCTTCACTCATTTATCCAACTCGTGTTTTTCTCTAATAAATTCACAAGATGACTAAATCCATGCACAATCAGACGTCATTACTGGGGAATGTCTCAAGGCTTGCTTTTAATCAACAAATCCAGGCCAACAACATCTTCATTCTGATCAAAGCCAGCATATGTGATGATCATAGGACCTATTTAATCGTGTTATATTTGTCTCACGAAGAAGGAAAAATAAAATAAAATAATATTTTCTTTATTCAATACAATATCTCTAATCTTTCATTCTTGACAAGCAAGCAGGAAAAAAAAAAAGAAGCATTGGAGTTTGATGGAGAAGGAGGGTGGAAGAGCGACTATTCAGCTGGATCTCATGTGTTAATATCCTTATAATAGCTCATCATCCCACCCTTTTCACTTCCACTAATTCTTCTTTTGTTCTCTACTCTAAACACACCACATCTTACATTCAAGATATGTCGATATTGCCCCCAGAGGCGTGGTCGAGTTGGTAAGACTTGTGGTGATATAAATTTTTATTATAGTACTTCATCTGTTTCGTAGGAATTTGCACACTTTCCTTAATTGGATGTCCCACATAAATTTGCACACTACTAAAAAAGAAAGCATTGATTTTTGTGCACACTCACAAATTTATACACATATTTATTCATATACCACTGCTTTAATATACAATTCATTTTTCTTAAAAAATGTACCGTCCCGTAGGGTGCAAATTCCTACGGGACGGAGGGAGTATTTATCAAGTTGGTATTAATCGTAAGCGTTAAATTTAAGTAGAAAATCATGTAATATAGGGTGGGATGTAAAGCATAAAACAATACATTATCTAAATATGATAACACCAAAATCTCCAACTCTGTTACAACATCCATGGTAAGGTGCGACACATCACTAGTCGGGGAAGGAAGATTATGTGTCCAGATTTAGGTTAAACATGCCCAAGTCATTTTTTTTTATCGGTAAATGTTAGTTGTTAGTAGTTAGTTCACCAAGTCTCCTTACACTCCATATCTCCAAGTCCAACATATATCTCACCTCCTAATTCGTTCTCAAAACGAATCGAAGTCTGGTGGCCAGGTGAGCTAATCCACCAGGTACACGCCCAAGTCATTTTACACTGCCATAAAAATAAATACTCATTCAACACATGTAAGAATAAAGAGGGAAGATGAAATTTCTACTCATATTACCATTAAAAAATGTAGAAGTTAATACTCAATATTCAATCGAGAAATTCACTTTGCACACAATAATAAAAAACGGATAGCAACCCCAAAAACAATGCAAGAAAATAACGCAAAATTTACGTGGTTCATTCTCAATGATCTACATCCACGGAGATTCATAGCACCAACTTCAATATTAAAGAGAGAATTACATATTTACAACACAAATCTCAATCAATTTGAGATTTCCCCAATTTCAACCGAAGAAGCCTAACTGAATATAACACTTATACTTGGTTGCAAGGTAACCGTTGTCTTCATCCCAATTTGCATAGAAACAGAGTATGCGAAATGGATTCTGATAGTTAATTTGTTAACTTCCAAATCCGATCCGGGGTTTCCTTCGGTTTAAGCGCAGAACCCGGTTCAACTTCTAAGTAATAAAAGGCAGATTAAATTTAACATGCGACTTTAGGAGTATCACTCAAACTGAGTAATCGTGAGAGTCTTCATGCTAGAACGTATCAGTCAAATGTAAACTAAGTTTGTGTTGATATTCTTCAAAAATTTTAACCAAGCGCCCCATAAATCTCTTATGCACTTGATATATATTCAATTTAAGTTCATTTTTAAAAATTATCCCTGCTATTATTAAAATATTACCTTTGAGTTTATTGAAAAATTACCCATTATTAAATCGTAATAGAGGTAATTTTTTTAGTAAATATAAATATAACTTTTCATTGATATTTGATAATCGGGTTAAATTCGTAAATGATGGATAGTTATAGTGGAGCAGAACAATTCTTTGACAACCTTGGAAAAGCCTCTCCTCGATTCAGCTCAGATTGCACAGACGTTTGTTTGAATTCTGGGCATGACAATTGTGCTCTGGAATTTATTTGTTTTTTTAGTTATTTAAGAACTATGTTAGATTATTTATCTATTAAAAAATTATTATTTTAGATCTTATTAACTGTTTTTCAGATTTGTTTAGTTTTTAGTTTTATTATTTAGGGTGCTTTACATATTGGTTCAAAAAAATCACTATATTTACAAATTGGTTCATATAAATTTGCACAAAAGTGTTTTTTATTTTGCACATAAACTATTCTGTAATTTGTGCGAATTTATTGAACCAATTTGTACTTTTCTCTATTATTTATTTGGCTAGATAAAAGTGGCCCGATTGCAGTGATTCGGGCAAATTGGACTAATGCATAATTGACACATGGTCTGGCTTGGATTCGGTTATGTTTGGTCTAAATTTGTAAATCATATTACACTCTCCTAAAAGTTTGCAATACTTTTGAGAGCACAATTTAAAAAAAAATGTAATAAATAAAACATATAGGGTGAGAATTGTGAGATAGAGATTTTAGAGAATGAATCTTCTGCTGGGTAATAAAACCAGCAAATTGTGCTGGGGAGTAAAACGCTGACGTATTATTAATATATATTCTTTTTTTCTTTAAGTTTTGATCAAGTCATGATTTTTTTACCTACCGTGATAATAAGCTAAAAATGAAGAATAGTTAATCATACGTCAGCGTTTTACTTCCCAGCATTATTTGCTGGTTTTATTGCCCAGCAGAGGATCCGTATTCGAGATTTTAAGGGTGAAAATTTAAAAGAATATTTTCATTTTAGGAGTATGCAAATATTTTAGGGATAAATAAAAAATGAGGAAGTAAAAAATTGTTCCCTATTTTTGCAAAATAGTCCTAAATTAATTTTTTCCCGATAAGGCATGTAATACATATATTTATTTATATGCATAAATATACATGTCTTATCGTTTATGAAGTCAACTTTACCGTTAATTAATACTTAGTTGTATGGTATAAGTAATTACATCATACTATATCCTCATTTTACAACATAAAAGATAGGGTGAGTCACTCTAAGGTACTATAGTGCCTAAAATTTCATCATAAAGACACACTCAAAAATAAAATTACTCTCAGGCAATAATAGTACATAAATTATACCTAATTTGCCCCCATGAAAGAAAAAGTTGGGATAATCCCTCCGACAGAAACAACTACTCCTAATTCATTTCAGGTCAATCATCCCATCATACTCTCAAATTTCAATCTCTCCGATCCATTCTCTCACCTTTCACCTCTCTCTCCTCTCCGTTCTCTCACCTTTCTCCTCTTTCATTTGCACAGATTTAAAATCGGTGGAATTGGCTTCTCTTCTCTCTCTTTGAACAGCAGCTTGGACGACAAGACTTGGGCGGTGGACCTGGTCATTATCCTCTCCGGTGGCAGTTTGTGGCCGTCTCGATTTCCGGCAATAAAGTGTATATTAAATTTAGGCCCAATACCTTCTTCCAATTTACCGTACAGAGATTACGGACGGCAAGCAAATTGATTTGCCGGCGATGTGCAGTGAACAGAGTAGGTGAGCCGGCAGTTTGTGAAGCGGTTACTGAGTGAGGTATTCTAGCCAGTTGCTTCACGCGGTGGCTTTCTCCGGCTGACGGGATTCAGTGGCGGCGTGCGGTGTGTTGAGACGGACGATGGTTCGCGATGGCGAGAGGCGGCGAACAGTGGCAGAGCTCCTGGGTTTCACTGTGGGTAGAATCCAGCGAGGTTGATAGGTGGACGTGAATGGTTGTTTGTTGCGATTTCAGCAAATGGTTGTGTCTTTGTGAGTTTTTTTTTTTTGAGTTTTTAGTGGTGTAGCAGTACTGGTACGAATCGAGTAGGGTGAGTAAAAAAAATCCAAAAACAAACTCCCATTTTTTATTTATATAATTGTTAGCATTCTTAAGCATCTAATGCTGTTAATTACATTTCTATAACTTCCAAACATCATGGTTGACTGCTAATTTGTTCTCTCCCTCTCCTCCATTTTTATTACATATTTATGTTCTGTTTAGTTGGAATTGGACTATTTGTCAATTTAATAATCTTGGTTTTTTCTGGTTCACCAGGTTTGATTATCTTGGTATATTTTATTTGGTACACATTAATTTAAATTTGTTACTAATTTGAGATTTGAATTTTTACATATTTTTTGCACTTATAAAATTATTGGGAAATTCAATATATTTTATTTTTTTACTTATATTGTTGAATAATAAAAATTATTGATTCAATAAAATTTGTTGAGATTTTACACTTATAGACATTTAAACTTTGTTTATTTTTTTTTCACTTGTGGATTTTCTATATTAATGGCAATTAGAATATTTGGAATATGTCTTATATTGAACTTTAACAATCAATACATTTGAACTATATTTATATCAATTGAATTTTTACGTTTTTTTTGGACTTATGAATCTTCCGTTAATTTGAATTAAAAGGTTAAAATCTTTTATAAAAATTGGGAGAAAATTGAATACAAATGAATTCTTAAAAAATTTAAAAATGTTAGTATAACATTAAATATTAAAAGTTTAAAATTGTTATAAAATGAGGAAAAATGAATTCAAATAAATTCATAAAGAATAATATTTTTAAATTAAAATTGTAATTAATAATCAAGGGTGTAAATGGCGGTCGGCGGGCGGCCGACCACCTTCAAGCGCCAAGGCCGCCTAGGCGGCGCCAAGGTTTTTTAATATATTTATAATTATTTTTTAAAAAATTCTAATAATATTAATTTTTTCTAATAAAAATATACATTTCACAATAAATTGTAAACTTAAAATAAAATATAATTAATAGTTTAATACCCAAATACATTTTTCACAAAATACTACAAGTCCACAAAATGCTAAAAAGTAAAAACCATCATAAAATGACATGTTCATCTTCTAAACAAAATACAAAATACATCATACGAATAAACTATCAAGTAGTTCAAGTAGGAGGAACATCTAAAGACGACTGTTGTTCAATTTCACGTACACACTCTTCATCATCAGATTCAAACTCCACATCAACATTTATTTCATCATCATCAGATAAGAAATCATCCTCGTCAAGTTCTCTAGGTTGAGAAGTCATGCCCGAAGCTGAGCCAATATCTCCCTCAACAATACCTTCATCAACCAATCCACCCCCAACAATCCATTCTTGAGCATAACTTGCATCATCTTTTGCTAATAAAACTTTTACATCTTTCTCTTTCAACTTATTGAGCTTGTTCATCAATTTTGCATTAAAATTGACATACACGAGATTGTTTAATCGTTCGGCTAGAAGCTTGTTTCTTTTCTTCGTGTGTATCTAACAAATTATAATAAATTAATACTTACTAATTAGTATTACTTAACAATTAATAATATACAAGTACATATTTACAAAAAATTACTAACCCCTTCAAATGCACTCCAATTTCTTTCATAACCCGATGAGCTAGTAGTCAGAGAAAGTATCCTCATAGCAAGTCTTTGCAACCTAGGAGTGACTAAACCATAATTTGCCCACCAATTTACTACACAAAAGAAAGAATAAAATATTAAATATTCAAATGTATATACTTAAACTGAAATTCTTTAAGAAACATCTTAAGAATAATAATTACCTAGATCAAACTTTTCAATGGTAATACCACCCGTGCATGTAGCAATTGCCACTTGTCTCCCAAATAGAGCATCCTTATTCTTGTACTTCGGTAACTCCTCATTCATAATCTTGTTTTTCACATCAAGATCCTCAGGATATAAAACATCTAAACAATCAAGAACACCAATTGCAATATCCGAACTCAAGTGAAGTGAAGGATCCTGATAATGGTAGAATGGATTCAGGAGGTAAGCTGTCAAATGAAGTGGACCATCGAGCCTATCTTTCATCCTTTCATCAATAATGTCAATTATTGGTTGATAGTTCTTTGAAATGTTGTTCAAGGATGTTTGTATCTCTTGTTTCGCCTTCATAAGCTCACCATATACAAAGCCCATAGATGGCTTTTTGTCCCCATCTACAAGTCGAAGGACTTTCACGAGTGGAGTGAACACTTGCAAGAATGAGAAAATACCATTCCAAAATGACATACTCAACACGGTAGTGTAAGATGCTTTTCCTTTGGTAGTCTTAGCAAATTTGCATTGCTCCCATTCAATGCTCGTAAACATTGCCCTTAGTTCCCCCCTTTTCTCATTTATGCTCTGGAGAGATAGAAACGACGATGCAAATCTAGTAACTCCCGGTCTCACTATGTCTCTCCTTCTTGTGTGCGTCCTCATCATAGCTAATGTTTTATGATGAGCATAAATAAAAATGGTTAATGCCTTAGCTTGCTCAATTGTTTTCTTGAACCTTGGTAGATCTGCAATGCTTTCAAGCATAAGATAGATCGAATGGGCAGCACAACAAGTCCAAAAGATTTGAGGCCTACTATTCTTCAACAATCTTGAAGCAGCCATGTTGTTCGAGGCATTGTCAGTAACTACTTTAACAACATTTTCCGGACCAACCTATTTTAACAACAAATGAAATGAGAATTGAACTTAAATAAAATAATTTATGAACATTAACATAAAAATACCAACCTCTTGAATGCACTTTTCGACATAATCGTGGATTACTTGGCCTGTATGTGAAGTGTCTGAGAAGTCCTTGGAGGAAATAAAAACAGTGCCCAATCTAGAGTTCACACATAAATTCATGATGCTCCTTCTCTTTCGATCGCTCCACGCATCGGTCATAATTGAACACCCATTAAGTTTCCACTCTTCTTCTTGTGGCTTTAGCAACTCTTTTGTCCTTTCAACTTCTTTCTTCAAGAATGGCTCACTCATCTCATATCTTGAAGGAGGCCTACATCCCACTCCATATTGGCCAATAGCCTCAAACATCAACTTACAACTATCTAGCTCGAATATAGAAAATGGTAGACCTGCTTCATAAGCAAATCTACAAACTTATTCCTTTACTCGATCAAACTTTTTGATTAGGGTCATATTTGCATCAATTTATGCTCATTTTGAGATGAATTTCTAGACTTTTGTATGCATTTAAGGCCTTAATTGATATCTATTTTGTTGATTATCCTTTGTGTTTGATTTAATTGAAAAGCTGTTATATTCCACTAATTTTCACAATTTCAGGTTTAATGTGGATAAATAGCACATATGGCACTAGGACCACGAATTCAAGATACCAAACAGCACTGCATAACAACTCACAACTTCTCTCACATTCAATAACCTAAACCGTCTTCGCAGCCCCAATCCACCTCTGCAAGTCCTAACCGCCGCGTGGCACAGCAATCTCGCTGACTGGAAATCGCCATCGAGCCCCGACCGTCTGCACTCCACAAGTCGTTGCTCGTCCACCGTTGATCGACGCAAAGCTCCTCTCGAATCTTGCCCGATTTCTCTCGCCGGCTTCCGCAAAGCCATGAATGCCCTGCAATTCAACCGCCATTCGAAGATTCAACGGAGAAGACACACTGCTGCTGCCTCGACTCCATCCGCCAGAACCTGCACTCGACCACAACTGAAACTTCACCAGATTCACAGCAGCTCTGTTCTTCGCGTCGCTGACTCTATAGACGCGCCGCCGTCTTAATTCACTCACCACTAAACCTGGAAGTCGCACCGCCTCTGTTTGCCCGGAAACCGCCATTGATGCTCACAGCCATGTTGCCTCCGTTTTCAGTCCGCACTAATTCACTGCAGGAATCGATCCGACAACGACCGGAAACGCGAAGCACTCTCTGCTTCCGAATAGAAGTTTCACTCAACAACCACTGCCGTCACGCCCAAGTTCGATCGGAACTGCATCTGCTGGTAATTGAACGAAATGGGCCCAATTTACAATTTTAATTGTAAGCCCAATTATCCTTTAGTTATTTCAGCCCATCTATTTTTCTGAGAAAAGACCCATTTGTTTACATATATATTGAGGTTTACGATCAGATTGAGAGGACTATCACGCCACTAGGGCAGTAGGGTAGATAGAAGCACGCAGTAGTTAGATTAATTTTGTGATTTTCACGTACTCAGGTTTTAGGGATTGAACAATTTCTGATTTTGCTGATTTTTCAATTCTTGTTTTGAGGATTTCCACGCACCGTAGAATAGTTATTTCTTCGTATTGTCAGCAACTTTGTTTTAGAATTTTCAGAGATTTTTGTGATTTCAGTTTGATGTTAATTTCGAGTTTTAATTAGAGTTTATGTTTAATTGTTATTTCAATAATTTCATGCTAGATTTATTTATGATGTTTTCATTTATGCCTTTTGACTCAATTAGTTTAAGTAATCCTAGTCTCATTTTTAGTTTATATTATTTTCAATTATGTCTTTTGTCTCAATTATGCATGTTCACCCATTAGTTATGATTTAGGTCATTTGCTTTGGGTGTAATTCACCCGAGACATCTTATTATTTCAGCTCGTTTTAGTTTAGGTCATTAATTTCGTAGTCTAGATTCATTTAAATTCCTGCATTTCCAGTAGTAGTTAGATAGTCAATTTCTGCTTTAATTAATAATTAGATAGAAACCAAATTTGTCTTTTCATTTTTGTTTGTTTGATTCCATAACTCACACACACACCTTAGGATTAGATTGTCTAATTGTTTCCCGTGGATTCGATATTTATAACTTGGTCAGCTTACCACTACACGATCCTATACACTTGTAGGAAATTGCATTTGTGTGCGAACACAAATCGCTAGTCACTTTTTCTTGCAAATTGCCTCTTTGATGTTTTGATCACGCATTTTCTTGCCAAGGTTCAAAGTTTCTTCGGGATTGATCTGACTTGCAAACCTATCCATAGGTCCAAGACACAACCTTGAGATTTAGACCCAGCCGACTCTCCTAATCTTTCATTCTCCTCATCAATGTGCATCTCAATATTCACTCGCGAACTCAGCTCTTCATCATCTTTTTTCTTCTCAATTTTCTTCCTCTTACTTGCATAATATGCATTTCTGCACTTCTCTTTATCCTTGTCACTGGCTTTTGTACATTTTACTACTTGTCCTTGTATGCCTGCAACATGTTGCTTCAATCGACTAATTCCTCCAGACATCTCTTTACCACACAAAAGACATTTAATTTTATCGAAATTGGTTGGATCATATAGTACGCCATATTCCCATCCTACATCGTCCGATTTTTGCTTGAGTAATGCAGCACCAGTCACCGAAGCTGACGAACCTGTCGGTGTCTCAGTCATCCTATCCAAAAAAACAAACCAAAGCCAAGGAGCCTGGATAAGCAAACAAAACTAATGTATTGAGTTAATTTTCTGTTAATTTATTCTTATATGCAATCCAAGAGAACAAGAAGAAATGTAAAACAAATTCACAGGCTAACAACAAAAAATGTGCCAACAATCTACTCGATGAAATGCAACAAAGAATGAATCACTGAACAACGTACCTTGGGATGCAGAGGCTGAGCAGGGAGGCAGCGGCTGGTGGCGTGGGAGCAGGGAGGCAGCGGCGGTGTGAAAGCAGGGAGGCAGCGGAGGCGGCGTGGGCGCAGGGAGGAAGCGTCGGCGCCGTTGAAACTGTGGCCGGCGACGCCGTCGAAGCTGTTGCCGGTGGCGATGTTTGCTGGCTGCAATAGGGCAATGCGCAGATTAGGGTTTCAATTTCTCTCTATTTGATTTTCCCCCTTTCTCTCAATCTTGTATTCACGTCTCTGTTTGTTTCTACTTTACTTATTAATTGTTAATTTATTAGTTAATAGTTTAAACTAAGTTATCATCACATAACTTAAAAAAAAAAAAACCAAAAATCCCGCCAAACCCTCCAATCCCGCCGTTTTCTTGAAACCGCCGAGACCGCCTAGGAGGCGCCAAACCTGATCTCCGCCATTTCTCATCGCCAAGGCATAGTCATCGGCGGTCGGCCACCGCCATGCGCCTAGGCGGCCGCCATTTGCATCACTGTTAATAATATGTATAAAATAAGAAAAAGAAAAAAAATTATGGTGGTCTGATTGATGATAGATTTGATTGACAAAGGAGAGAGAGGGAGCAAATGAGAGAAGAGAGAGGAGAGAGATAAAGGAATTAGAATTATTGATTCAATAAAATTTGTTGAGATTTTACACTTATAGACATTTGAGCTTCTATGTTGAACTTAACAATTATTTAATTGAACTTTAACAATTAATGAATTCGAACTTATTTATGAATATTTAAAATTTTACTTTTTTTGTACTTATGGATATTCCGTTGTTTGACTTTTTTTTTCAATTTTAATATTAATTTTTTTTGCTGGGAAAATTAATGGTATACATATTTTTTATAAATTAAAAAAATCTAAATTGTAGTTTAATATTGACACGTGCTTTACAACACTTACTTCTCAAGTATAAGAAGTTCGTGTAATAAAGGTAAGTGCCCGGTTAAATTATCAATCCCATGAGATTAGTGGCAAGTGTAGCCCTAATACTATACGTCGGTGCTTGATTGTAGTGCAAATAATCTTGTTTCCCAAATTAAACTAAGTGCAACAATTAAAATAACACAATTAACTAGAACAAAGAAATTAAACTAGAACTAAGAAATTCACTAAACAAGACACTAAAATAGCAAACAAGAGAAATCAAAGAAGATAACAAATACGAGAAAAATGTGTTCGGGTGTTCTTCATTACGGGGTAATCAATCAATGGTTCGACAAGTTCATTTATCCTTTTTGTCGGCCAAATATAGGAGCAATCACGATTAATACACATTAAACCGTACTGGATAAGCCTAGGAATAACGCGTCAATTAAGCATGTAGATTGTTATAGAAATAGTTCACCGTTTCCCACCCGGGTAATCACACAAGGCTAAGAAAAATTCTAGCGTGTTTTTCCACTCGTATACTAAGGTGCCCCACCTTTGGTCCCCTCACTAATCACCTAAAGGTTAATTCAAACAATTAATGTAGATTAATGGATTTTCTAATGAAATTACCCAACTCTCGTTGCGATAACCCAATATTAACCCAAATCACAAAATCGAACTCACACACATATGAAATAAACGTGCCTATCCAACTCTCGTTGCAATAAACAATTTACCCATATGAATTAAAAGAGCTCAACAAGCAATTGATCAAACAAACCCCATAAATCTAATCATATGATCTTCAATTAGGATATAATCACAAAATCACCCCACTAACTAATTACCCATATAATTCCAAACCCCCAAACACTAAAAATCTAGCCAACAAACATCACATTAAACACAAATAAAACCATAACAAGATAAAAACAATAATCCATAACCATTAAAATAAAACCAACAAAATTAAATATAGGATAGAAATCACCTAATAAGAGTTTCAACAGCTTCAATTTCCAACTAGAATAAAAATTTAGCTAAGAAAATATAAACCCTAGCTATTATATGTTTGAGTTTGTTTTGAGGTTGAGAGAATTTTTCTCCCTAGAGGGAGGAGGCGTGCGTGTCTCTTTTGATTACCAGCTGCTTTCCCTTTAACGTGTGCAAGAATGGGCCAAGGCCCAATACATTCCTCATCCACGTGGCTATTTTAACCAATAAAATTCTGACTTTTGTTGTTGCTCGATCGAGTTGGGTCGAGCAACTATTTTTCCAATTTCGCTTCGTAAAATCTTTGAGGACGCTCGATCGAGCAAGGACAAAACACGATTCTCCAAAATAAAATAGCAACTCTTCCCTTTCAGCGACTTTTCAAGTGTAAACACGTTTACCTCTTTGCCTTTGCATTTTGACAATTTCTCCAGCGTGAAAGGCAGATTCCGGCAATATGGCGATTTCCGGCGAGGAGGTTGATTGAACGGCCACGAATTCCAGCGAGTGAGATTCAGCGACGGCGGCAGATTTCAGAACAGGGGAGTGTGGTTGCGTCGGCGGTGGCTCGATTGTGTCTTTCCGGCGCTGATTTCGGTACAGGGGTTCGAGAATTCCTGCGTTTTCTTCGAGGTGCGACGCTTCCCTTTCCCGGCGATGAGTGCGCTGTTGTGGACGACGATTCGAGGATGTGACGGCAGAACAGGGGCGGTGGAGCTGTTGTCTGTTGCGAGAATTTCCGGCAATTGGAGTTTGTGGGCGACGACTTTGCGTCGGTGACTTGCAGCGGCTGGTGAGCTTTCCCGGCGATGAAGATCTTCTCTGGGCGTGGTGGCTGTTGGGAGCAATGGTAGTTCATAGGATTTGATGTGATCAAGTGATAGTTTCAAAAAATGACAGCAACCTCTTTCTTCTTTAATTTGCTTTTTCAAGAATTGAATTTCAGGTGGAGGATATTGAGCCACGTCTCTTCTTCCTATCTTGGTCAAATGAGCATTTGCACTTCTTTCATAACATACCTGCAGCAATTCCCTTTGACAATTTAAAATTTGAAATGGGCTATAAGCCTTGGGCCTTCAATTTATTAATTTGACAATCAAGATTAATTAGTTGGGCCAAAATAAATAATTTAATGGATCAATTCAATTTATTTTTTACCAATTAGTATTGATATATATTTTGCTCAATTAAAAACCCATTTTCTTATAAAATAGCAAAATAAATATCTTTTTCACAATTAAGCTCAATGAGTCCAATTAATGTAAATTAATGCAAAAAATCAATCAAAATAAGTCAATTAAGCACACAAATTTCAAGCAAAAATCACACTAATCAAATATTAAGCATTACAAATAAAAATTAAATTAGTATAAAGGAGAGAAAAATGAATTTAAATAAATTTATAAAATATAACAAATAAAATTAAAATAATAAAATAGTAAAATGATTATAAAAAGAAAAGAACAAGAAAAATGAAATTGAAGAGTACTTTGTTTACCTGAAAATCCAGATAGAATGAGAAATTGGAAGTGAGTTTGCTTTGGGGGGGAGGGGTTGGGGGCGGTGGGAAGGGGAGTTGACTAACTAATAGGTATATTGGTGGGTGGATAATGAGTTGGGGTGTGTGTTGCAGGTGGTGTGGAAGACCTATAAAAATAGGTTTTTATACTAAGGGTAATTAAATAAAAAGGTGTGTTCTAAGAACAAAAAATGTATAGATTTGGTACCTAGAGGCAATTTCCCTAAAAGATACTACTCTTTCCAGTTCAAAATGATTGTTGTTTTAAAAGTTACATAAATGTCATTCTAACAATTTCAAGGTTTATGAGTAATGTTTATCCAAAATTTACAATATATATTTTCATTAGTCTACTTAGAAAATTGCAACTATTATAGCTAGGGAGCACTTTCCCACTAATTAAAGTATTGAATTGGTGTGCGTGCGTATTAGGTATTTTGATTTGTTACTTAATAGTCTAAAGCGTCACTTATTTTAAATTGAAGGAATTGTAGTATTTAGAGTTAAAGCTTATTGAAACCAAATATATAATGCATTTTAATCTGCATCAAATTCTTGTGTAAACTAATCGAATCGAATATCATGATTTTGTATTTGTATTTGAATAATAATCGAATCGAATATTTGTAACCAAATTCGAATCGAATTAAAATCATAAAATTTCGAATACGAATACCTAATCGAACAAAAAATATTTGATTCATTTACAACTCTCAAGTGAGAGTTTGAAAATAGATGCATATGATATCTAGGTTATTATCTAATGAGCTTATATCCTTAAAATAATACTCCCTCCGTCCCAGTGGTGTTTTCACCCCTGGGATGACACAACTTTTAATAAAAGTAGATTGTTGTGTAAAGTTATATTATTAAAATAATGAGATTAGTTGGATTGTGAGGATAAAGTTAAAGTAATAGTTTCCATTTATAGGGTGTGAAAACAATTGTGGGACAGACGAAAAAGGAAATTGTGAAAATAATTATGGGACGGAGGGAGTAATAATTATAGTAGTCATAGATTTCTAATGGTCTATAATCTTAAAATAATAATAATAATAATATTAATAATTATACTAACTATTATCATTATAATATTTATAAAAAAATATTTAATCGAATATTTACGAATATCGAATCGAATATCAGTATTTTGTATTTGTATTTGAATAATAATCGAATCGAATTGAATATTTGTAATCGAATTCAAATAATATACGAATATCAAAATTTGGATACAAATGCCGAACGAATCAAAATTATTTGATTCGTTTACAACCCTACGTGTAATTTTGATTGTGTAATTTTGATTCGTGCACAACCCTACGTGTGAGCATGTTGAAGATTGAAGTTATATACTATAATTACGACAATCAGATAAATAATTATTGATTTTTTTAGTATGTCGGCCACTTGAATTCATCATGATTTTTTTTTTTGTTAAAATATTATAAATTTGTGTGTATTTATTTTGTGTACGTTTTATTTTGTTTAATTTGAACAAGAAAAAAGATGTATAAAAAGAATAAGGACAGAGAATTCTTTTGGCCATGATATTTTAGCCTATATATGCTTGAAGTTGAACCTGTCCTCAAACATTAATTAATACTACAAATGCTCCACAATGAGTGTTGCGGATCTTCCACCATTAAGTTTGGAATGAATTTTAAAAAAGAAGCAAAAAATTAAGCATACTATCTATACAAAGTTCAAATGTAGGACAAATCACTTTGGCGCCCCATCTCATAGTAACTAATTTATTGGATCGAGAAAATTATGCACATACTAGAAAATTCAAAAAGTCAGACATTTAGAATTGGACTTTTTTATGCACAAATATATCATTTATTCACTGTGTTACTTATGGTTAAATTATCATGTGAAAGTACTAAGATGCCTTGAACCCTGTACACGAAGCTAGTCGGGGTCTAATATGATTCCTCTCTTCTAGTCCGTAGAAATAGCTAAACACAATGTTAGTGAACTATGTATTTGTATATAACCATGTTATTTAAGATATATTATACGTAAATTTAATATTATTTAAGTTTAGATTTATTTGTCAACAAATTAACTAGAAAAGATTTTAAAGTTCATTCTGACCATGGTAAGTAAAAATATTCTCTCCAACAATATCTCAAAATTATCATCTTGAAGTAGTCAGTAGCAGTGGTAGTACTATTCTTGAGACTAACCAATTAGTAATACGAGGAGAAAAGATATTTGAAGTTAAAGAAGAAAGAGAAAAAGATTAAAAAAAACACACTATTTATTGACTGGATTACAGCTCATTGATCTAGGACCGACAACCTTCTACAACATAAAAACAACACATGCATATTTTAGTCACATACATGACAATTATTAATTATTCAAAGAGATGAATACCCGAAGTGGATATACACATCACATGTTTCTTTAGGCAGTTTCAATTGCAGAAATAGAACCCTTGGTGCAAAAAGCAGAACATGCATCGGTACATTTTTCAACCGCTCCATTCACAACTTCACTTGCATCTGGTCACCCCCAACCAAAAAAAAAAAAGAAGCTTAATTAGAATAATTTAAAAAGTAAAAGAAACTAGCAAAATAAAAATAAATAAATAAAAATGATGGAGCATTTACCAAAATTTTGGAGGGTGGTTATGGCAGCACACAGAGAGGAGACACAGCCCAACTTGCAGGACTGCATTAATTAATATCACCTTGAGTCAAATTACATGCGCGCAGCAAGTAAATAAAGTAAATAAGTATTTAGTTTACCATATATATATATATACCAGTGTTTTCGATAACTTTTTGAGGGTATTTAGGGGGACATTGATCTCCATCAACGATTATGCAATATTTATTGATGAATACACATTGTGGCGGGGAGCCTCCCATAGCGCGACACATTTGATAATCACGTTTTGTATTGAGGGATCGGCAACAAGCCGCCTTTGCCTCAACTTGAATTAATTGTCCCAAAACATTAATTAGGCTCACCAAAATAATAACAATTAATTTGCCATCCATCGATCTTCTCTCTTAATTGTTACAAAATATATATATATATATTGATGAAAATATATAGACCCACTCTTAAATATATATATATATATATATATATATATATATATATATATAGTAGTAGGTGCATGCTGAGGAAGAATTAAGGAGGAGATTGCCATTTTGCAATGTGCATGCGTAATGGCTTCCACCTAATGTTTGATACTAATGCACGTGTCTCTTTTTTTCTGTTTGTATGCCACGGTATTTGTTCTCGTGAAGAGGAGCTACAATTTTAATTTTTAATACATTTAAATATTATTTTACTGTATAATAAATTATTTTAATATTTTTCACATGCATTTTCATACAATTATCCAAGATCTCTATCACAATATTATCTCCATCAACTATATATGAAAAAGTAAAGAATAATTTACCAAATTTCTAAACAAAAATAAATAAATACATAATTATTTTGAATAAAAAATTCATAGTTAATTTTTTTTTATTGTGATTGTTACTTACAAAATATTCTCTAGCAATTTTTTTATTGTGATTATTGCATACAAAATACTCCCTCCGTCCCAACTCTTTTTTCATACATTTAAAAAAAAAAAAATTTCACTCACAAAAGTTAATAAAGTAAATTTTTTCTTATTTTATTATTTAACTTTACACTTACATACTCCCTCCATCTCAACTCTTTCTTTTTGTTTTTCCATTTCGGGACGTTCAAACTCTTTTTTCACACCTTAAAAAGAAAATAATTTACACTCACACAAATTAATAAAATATATTTTTTATATTTTATTATTTAACTTCACACTCACATACTCCAACTTTTTATATATATGCTCTGATGTTTTTGAAAAAAAATCTAAGATGGAGAGAATATTTAATTTTTCTTGATTTGCATGCTTAGGATTATTATAAAAGTAGTCGAGCGAGGGAGTAGGGGTAGGAGTAGGTGTTTGCCATTCAAGCTTCATGACTTGAAACGTAAACTTCACCAGCTGTCATCCTTAATGATCTAAGGATATGTTTGTTTTGGGACTAGCACGGATGGACGTAGGACTTTGCGATAACGTCTCTACACGAGTTTGGGATGTAACATCCGGATTTCACATCCCAAACTCAATCCACACTTAAAAATACCTATTAAACCTATTATTACTCTTTCTAACACAACACTCATAAAATACCTATTATACCTATTATTATACCTATAAAATCAATCATTATCACACTTTGATTTGACATAAAGTAACATCCTATCCTACTAAAATTCTAAGACAAACACACACTTTTACTATTTATCAAGATTTTCACATCTCAGAATTTCAAAATCAAAACTTCCCACGATCCCCTTAATCCCAAAACAAACGTGCCCCAAAGGTCCGGACATTGGTTTATTAATTATCGCCAATCACCTTATTTAAAGCTCACATGGTTTGCTGTACGTCTCCGAAAAGAAATCATCACGTACGTGTTTAAATAATTATATATGTGAATGGAAGTACATAGAGTACCACACACATGTACAATACTATATACTAGTACTCCCTCCGTATTTCTATAAGTTGCTCGTTGCTTTTGGACACACGAATTAAGGTAAAAGTGAAAAAGTATAAGTGATGTGATGAAAAAAGTGAAAAAGTATAAGTGATGTAATAGAAAAAGTGAAAAAGTATGAATGATGTGATGGAGAAAAGTGAAAAAATAATGAAAATAGTGTAAAAAATATTGAAAATAATAATAAAAAAGTGAATAGTAGTTTCCAAAAAAGGTAAAAAAGCAATGAGCAACTTATAGAAAGACGGACGAAAATGACAACATGAGCAACTTATAGAAAGACGGAGGGAGTATTAATTATTCTCGATCCCACAAGTTGCTCGTTACTTTTTGGTATAAATATTAAAAAAATATAATATATTAATATAACATAGGTGATATGATAAAGAAAAATAAAAAAATAATATAAATAGAATAAAAAGTATTAAAAATAATAATAAAGAAATTAATAGTAGTTAATTTTCAAAAAAAAGTAAAAAAACAAATGAACAACATATAGTGAGATAGATGAAAATGACAAAATAGACAACTTATAGTGGACAGAGAAAGTAATATTTCGTACTCCCTCCACCTCCCAAAATTTTTTATATTTGAAGATTACACACGAATCAAGAAAAAAAAAGAGCATGTGAATATAAAGTTAATTAAATAGTAAGAAAATTGGCAAATTTATTAATATAGGGATAATTTTCAAACTTTTTTGCGAAAAAAGAAAAGAAAGAAAAGGTTTTGCAAATTAAAACCAGTCGGGAGATGAGTGTCCGACTGGTTATGTATTGTTTAATATTAATGCATGCAATCAATAACAATTGGGAATATGGCATCCGACTGGTTACATGTTGTTGCATGCACTTTATATTCTTGGAAGACGTGTAAATCCACTGGGTGACATTAATGATTAATGTGTGTGCATATTAGAGATGTTAAACGGGCTAGCCCTAACCCTATAGGGTCAGCCCTAACGGGTTTCGGGCTAAACGGGTTAGGACCTTATCCGGTTCATTCTTAACGGTCCTCTAATATTGAAGACCTAACCCTAACCCTAACGGTCCTTGGGCTAAACGGGTCATAAACGGGCTATGTCACAAAAATAGAAAAAATCTAAATTTTAACACATAATCTAAAATAATGATCATAAAATATTAATATTTAAACTAGAACCTAAATATTGTCCATAATTTCATTAAAATTAATAAAAATAGTTTAACATAATGACAAAAGATCAAACGTCAACACTTAAAAAGTTCAAAATATTGGTATTTAAAAGTTCAAATATAAATACTTAAAACTAATATATATAACACCTAAATAGAAATTAGGGATAATTTCAATTAATAATAATAATAACTAGTAAGTATATTATATATTTAATATGTATATATAAAATATAAAAAAATTATGCGGGCTAGCGGGCGGGCTCGGTTAACCGGCGGGCTAGCCCGTTTAGCCCGCGGGCTAATAGGGCCGGGCCAAAAAAACCCGAATTTAAACGGGCCTACCAAAATATGGCCCTAACCCTGCATTTTTCAGGGTTAAACGGGCCGGCCCTATTAGCCCAGCCCGGATTAACATCTCTAGTGCATATAATATCCCTGAGTTTCTATTCCAGAAACCCACTAGTGACATTAATTATAATTTATATTTTTAATTAAATCGCACATTAATTCTTATATTATAAAGATGATAGCATGAATATTTTCTGTTCAAATTATTTATGGTTGTTTTGTTCTTTTCATTTTTCATTTAATAAAATTGTTAATTTTATTATTTTGATAATGAATTGATTTAACGTATATATTTTTTTTTACCGGCAGTATGTTTTCTTTAGTTTCTTTTTCAATAGTACATTTTTTACTATGTTTTTCTATATTAAAAAAAGCATTTATATACAAATAATTTTTAATTTATTTTAGAATTTAACACACATCTCTCAATTTTAATTTGAACAAATCTGCTCCTAACTCATCTATACACATTAATGGCCTACCCCTGTAGTGATGAATCAAAATAAATATAGGATGAGTTACGTAGAGCAACATTTATAAGGGGTATATTATATAGTGCAACACTCAGATATTAGCGTTACAAAGTGCAATACTTTGTGGGACCCTTCACCTGCAACCATCAAGTCATTCAATTTGAAAAATATAAAAAATCTATTTCCCTCATTTCTCTCACCACTCTTTCTCTCCTGATTCGGTCTCTCTCTATTTCCCTTTCTTAAAAAAATCCGTTAGCCGATCTGAGCAAGAAGGCGACCACCGCGGAATGAGTTCTGAGCGTTGGTGTTTAGGTGGTGTGGCTTCGGAGTGGTGGGCGCCGATTTCCATGTCCGATTTTGATCGCGACTGTTTGTTCAATGGTGAGGGCGGGTCGTCGCTGGTGTCTGTGCTTCAGCGAGAACGGAAAAAATTTGGCTTTAATGGTGGAGCAAGCTTCGAGTGGCTCGAGGCGAAGAGAAGAAGAGAGGGCGGGTCGTCGCCGGTGACCTAATCTGGACATCAAGAAATACGGAACATGTAACACATGTCCGCAAAAAGATTTTTTTAGAAACTATTATAAATAGATCCTCAATTCGTGTAATGAGGGACCATAATTTTGATTCTCTTGTATTCACAACATTATTTTGCTTTACATGATATACAAAATCTCCATATTAAAGTCCTAGCCTAAACACAAGCGGCTAGACAATTTTTTGTCTTATTTGCGTTCTTCTCGTTCCTATAAAATATTCTAAAAATCTTAGGAACAAACATAATTATTACCTATAAGAAATGTCTAAATTTGCTTAGGCAAACAAATCACCCACAAGCAAATTAATATAAATCTTCATATTAAACTTACTCACGTTTCATACATATTTTAGCCAAACTTTGTAAGCAATAATCGTAATAAAAAATTGGCTGGGATAGGCAATAATCATCATAGAAAAAGACAAAGATATTATATATATAATTATGGGCATAAGATACGCCCCAAAAATCAACATTACAGCAGCATCAACGAAATTCTAGCTAACTTGATCAAGTTGATTTCTGATTTATATATACGGAAAGATCTTTTGGACATTTGGGGATAAGGTAATTTGACATTCTTCTGAATTCCCCATTTTGAGTTTGATATTGAATTTCTGTCGATAGTTCTTGTACTGGGATATTGGGATTGCTGGCAGCCATGGTTTTCGCCTCCTACAGAAGAACCCACAGTTACAAGTGCATGCGATTTTGACCCTCAAATCACTCCTCCCCGATTAATTTGTATGTTTAATTTCCTTTCGCAATTTTAATAGTTTTTTCTTTTTCTATTTCGCGCCTCCTGATCCAAATTCATTGAAGCCGATTCGATCGATGTTGTTTAATTTAGATATTGGGGATAATATGCTACTAGCTAGTGGTCCCCACTCCCTTATCTGTTTATCTTTATTATAATGTCAAACCGGGCTCAAGGTTTATAATGGAGTAGGATTATGATGATAAACTACTGTTTTATATTTGCTTGAAGAGATGCAAAATTATACTTGCTATCCTTTTCAATTATAATATTAATTGAAGATGGATAGTTTGAGTTGGTGAAACATTTAGTACTGTTGCACTCATTTTTCTTTAATTTCCTGCAGTTTAAGTGCATTATTTGATTGTTCTGAACTAGGTTACTTGTCCACATATCCATGATCCTGCTGAAAAGTACATGTCTTTGATAATTCCAGCATACAACGAATTAAGAGCACAGGCTAGCTGCCAGGAGCTCTCAATCATCATAGAAAATATTTTATAGGTACGTATTTTGTTCGAAAATTTTTAGTCTTGTAATGTCTTTCATCCACACCATGGAATATATAGTGGATCATGTATATATATAGTCGGAGCATTTCATTTTTCTGTTTTACTTTTCGTGTTTCACTGATTTTTGCAGATTTTTGGTGTGCTTCCTTTTTTTTCCACATTTTGTATTCTGCAAGTATTTCACTCTGCTGGATGTTTAACACATGGGCAAAGTATTTGTGGATCATCGGTTATTTTTATGATTTTGTACTTTCTGCCCGTACATATAGCAAACACATTGCTAGTGAACCACATATACTCTATATTTGTACTTTTTTGTATCTTTCCTACGTCCCATTTTAACAGAAAGTAACCATGTTACTTAAGTTATATTGTTAATTAGTAAATTTAATTTGTCGGTGATGCATGGTAAGTAGAATTATTCTTCTCCAACATCTCAAAATGACCACCTTACAGTAGTAAGTCGCAATAATACCATTCTTGAGACAAACTGATTAATAATGTGGCAGGAAAAGATATTGAAGTTAAAAGAAGAAAGAGAAAAAGATTAAAAAGACACATTACTTAATATTTTTAATGATCAGATAACAACAAGTAGAAGGATATACAATCTAGGATCAATAGCCTTCTACAACATAGAAACAGAAAAATAATAACTCAAATACAAACAGACCCGACTATGAGACTAGTCTAGCATATTTTGGTCACATACATGACAATTATTGAAAGCCAGAAAAGCAACACTTATTAGATGTATACCCGAAATGGATATACATATTGCATGCTTGTTTAGGCAGTTTCAACTGCAATAATAGAACCCTTGGTGCAAATGGCAGCACAGGCATCAGTACATTTTTCAACTGCTCCATTCACAATTTCACTTGCATCTGGTTACAAAAAAAAAAATGCATAATTAGAATAATTTGAATATCTTGTCTCTGACAAAAAAATAAAAAAAGCTAGCAAAGTAAAAATAATAATGATCGAATTTGGGGATGCTTTACCAGAAGTTTGGAGAGTGGTTATGGCACCGCAGACAGAGGAGACACACCCCAGCTTGCAGTATTCATTGACTGCATTATCACCTTGCATGAGTCAAATTACATGCAATTTGCATCAAAATAAAATCTTTTGCAGCAAGTAAACAAAATTATTAGAAGAAATGAGTTTATTTATTTTACCAGTGCTTTCGACTATATCAACCCGGTGGACATTCATCAACTAGTTTGCATCCAGAGAGTGATGCACATTTTTTCCTGGTGCCTCCCATAAAGCGACAGGTTTCATAGATATTTTTGGCAGTGGTGGTTGGGCAACAATTCTTTGCCTCAACTTGAATTTGTCCCAAAACTGCAAGGCACACCAAAAGTGCACTCAGAATAACAATTTTTCCTTCCATGGATTCTTCTCCTGATATTTCTTTTTACAACAATATAACTTTGTATTTATGAAATGGTGATGAAACTATAGAGTTGCAGATACCACTCTTAAATAGTAGGTGTTGGGCCATTCAAGCTGTCATCCTTATCTCAACCTCCGGGGACCACCTTATTTAAAGCTCACATGGTTTGCAGTACGTCTCCAAAAATAAATCATCACGTGTTTAAATAATTATGTGAATGGAAGTACATAGAAAACGATATATGACCACACACATGCTCAGTGTATACTAAGTATTAATTAATATAATATTATGTAACATATAGTAGTATTGTTTCAGGCCTTGTTATCTGCAGGGTTAATTCTGCACCACCTTTTACCCAACTTTCAATTTAATCCCGAGTTTCATGATTAATTATTATAAAAAATCCCAATCTTTTAAATGATTTCAATTCGATACACATTTATTATTTTTGATCCGCAATTGACGATGTGTCTCGCTGGAGCGCGTGAAAGATTGTCAAATGCTTATGCAATTAACGATAAATGCACAATTTATCTGCATTTATCGGGTCGATCAGACCCTGGTCGATACAGATATTATACACATCTCTGGCATCAGTGTCTGGGCAACAAATCTTTGCCTCAACTTGAATTTGTCCCAAGAAAAGACTCACCAAAACAACACCCATAATAACAATTTTACCTTCCATCGATCTTCTCGTGATATACAACTTTATATTTGATGAAATGGTGATGAAACTAGAGTTGCAGATACCCAACATAATAGTAGGTGTTGGGCCATTCAAGCTTCGCCAACCACCTTATTTAAAGCTCACATGGTTTGCAGTACGTCTCCAAAAAGAAATCATCACGTGATTTTGACAAATTTTAAATAATTCTATAGTTATTTATAATGAAATATTGTAAGTGAGAAATATATCTAAATTTATTAATTAATATTGCAAATTTGTGTGAAATTAAGTTTATTTACATATCTAATGCTAAAGGATTTTTTAAGCAATTTGTTAATGAGTACATCTAAATTTTTTATATATAGGTGATAAGTGTGTTTATGTTGTAAATTAGTATGTATTTATTATTCAAAAGTATTTATTCTTATAACTTATAGGACTACTTTTAAAATTATGTTTCATAGTCAATTTAATTATCACAAAGAACATCTTTTATAACTTTTATAGTATTATTTTATTGCAAAAATGAAATAATATAATAATTTTGTTTCTCCCTAAAAATAATTAGAAGTAAAGAGAAAAAAAATTGTTATTTATACAAGGTCAAATTTGAAATGTATCTACAATTTAATATGTCAGTTCAAATAGGGATTAATACTAAAATCGTCCCATAACTTTTCCACTTTTTTGATTTGATCCCATAAATATGTAATATTTCAATTTAATCCCATAACAATTCAAATCTAACCAAATTAGTCCTATAACTATGTCATATTTCAATTTAGTCCCATAACAATTCAAATCTAACCAAATTAGTCCCATAACTATGTAATTTTTCAATTTAGTCCCATAACAATATAAATCTAACCAAATTAGTCCCAAATCGCCAGAAATGATATAAAACAATGTCGTTTTACTCACTTTCCGGTCACGTGTTATATTTCCCGGTGAAATTGGCTCACACGGGACGTGAGTGAAACGACGTCGTTTATGAGACTAATATGGTTATATTTGAATTGTTATGGGACTAAATTGAAGCATTACATAGTTATGGGACTAATTTGGTTAGATTTATATTGTTACGGGACTAAATTGAAATATTACATAGTTATGGGACTAATTTGGTTAGATTTGAATTGTTATGAGACTAAATTGAAACATTACATAATTATGGGACCAAATCAAAAAAGTGAAAAAGTTATGGGACTATTTTGGTATTAATCCCGTTCAAATATTATATTTTTTACTTAAACATAGTTGAATATTAAAAAAATATTAATACACTCATGCATATACTAAGAAGAAGATATTGTGTTTCTCTGTGCATCGCACAAGTGCTTTACTAGTTTGGGGATAATCCACAGTTTAAAGTTACAGAAGTAGTTTGGGGGCAAGCCACTTATGAGTAGTTTTACTAGTTTGGGGATAATCCACAGTTTAAAGTTACAAAAGTAGTTTGGGGGCAAGCCACTTATTATTACTCACGTGCCGTGTGAGCCAATTCCGTCGGAAAATATAACACGTGACTGACACGTGAGTAAAACAACGTCGTTTTATGTCATTTCCGGCGACTTGGGACTATCTTGGTTAGATTTGAATTGTTATCGGACTAAATTGAAATATTAAATAGTTTTGGGACTAAATTGAAACATTACGTAGTTATGGGATCAATCGAAAAAATGGAAAAATAATGGGACGATTTTTTATTAATCCCCAAGATCTCCATATTAAAGTCCTAGCCTAAACACAAGCGGCTAAACAAATTTTTGTGTTATTTGCATTCTTCGCGTTCCTATAAAATAATCTAGAAATCTTATGAACAAACATAATTATTACCTATAAGAAATATCTAAATTTGCTTAGGCAAACAAATCACCCACAAGCAAATATAAATCTTCATATTAAATTTACTCACTTTAATACAAATTTTAGCCAAACTTTGTAAGCAATAATTAATCGTAATAAAAAATTGGGGATACAATTAATAGAAAATTTTTAGACAAAAAATTTGTGCGAATATGAGTTCAATAAATTTAATTTAAACAAATATCATTGTTATGTGCATACAATATCACTATTATACATATTCACTATCTTTATTATAAAATTAAATATATTTTATAATAATAATAACGTATATGCATAATAGTAAGTAATTATACATAACAATGATACTTGAAATATAAAATTCATGTGAATTCACGTTCATAAGAGACTTACGTACTCTAAATTATTTTATATATGTATAATAAATATTTCAAAAAATTAAAATGTAATTACAACCATCTTCATATAAAACCTCAATCCCAGGAGAATTTGCACTCCTGCAATTTCATATTTTTTAATAATTTTTTTTTAAAAATAAAGTAGTGTATATGGATAAATATACAGTTATATGAATATGTACGCAAATTAATGTTTCATTTTTTTTATTGATGTGCAAATTTGTATGAGACGTCTTAAAAAGAAAAGTACGCAAATTCGTATGGGACAGAGTGAACAATTTATAATACCCAAACACTATAATAAATAATGAAGAACTTAAAAATAAAATCTTATAAGTTTTTTAAAAATTCATAAAATATTGAAACTTATAACATATTTGAAAATAGTATTTTTATTAACTATGTTAATGAAAAATATGAAATTTAAATGAATAAAAGAAGCATATGAAGCATAACTTTTTGCAAAAAAACTTAAAAAAGTTACTGTACCCACGAAAGCTTAGTTTGACAATTTCCACCTATCTAAGTCAACATGAAACCAAATTAATATATTTATAATATTAATAATATAATATCTATATTATATATGGTAAATTTTTTTTGAAATGGGGTTACCGTTGTAACCCCATGTCACTTATCTGCCTCCGCCACTATTATAGTGTAACATATATATATTCGGAGCATTTCATTTTTCTATTTTACTTTTCGTATTTCATTAATTTTTTTAGATTTTTGGACTGCTTCATTTTTACCACTTTTTGTATTCTGCAAGTATTTCACACTGCTGGATGTTTAACATATGGGCCAAAGTATTTGTGGGTCATTGGTTATTTTTATGATTTTGTATTTTCTGGCCGGACATATACACACATTGCTAGTGAATGACATATACTCCATATTTGTACTTTCTTGTTTATATATCTTTCTTACTTCCCGTTTTAACAGAAAGTAACCATGTTAATTAAGTTATATGTTAGTAAATTTAATTCTATTTAAGTTAAAGTTTTAATAACTTATTTGTCAATAAATTAACTAGAAAAGATTTTGAAGTTCATTCCAGCCGGTCATCTTTTTCGCTGATGCATGGTAAATAAAATTATTCTTCTCCAACATCTCAAAACGACCACCTTGCAGTAGTAAGTCGCAATGGTACCATTCTTGAGACAAACTGATTAATAATGTGATAGGAAAAGATATTTGAAGTTAAAGAAGAGAAAAAAATTAAAAAGACACATTACTTAATATTTTTGTGAATCAGATAACACCAAGTAGAAGGATATACAATCTAGGATCGATAGTGTTAAGTACCTTGGTCTAGAGTTTGATGTGTGCAAAACATATGTTTAATTGGCTAATTTTAATCTAACACTTGTTCTAAGAAAATTGGTTTTTGAAAGTTATAGTTGTAAGTGAAGTCTACAGCTGTATACTTAATCATTCTACAGCCAGACATGACCCTACAGCTGTAATGTTTCTCTACAGCCAGTTTTGTATTTTCAGGACTCTACAGCTGCAAGGTTAAAGACCCTACAGTTGAGAAGACCGTTTGAAGAGAGAGTAAAAGTCAGAGATTAATTGAAGATTATGAAGACCCTTAAGCACAATTAGTGTAGCTCTCACGCATTCACTAATCAATACTTAAGAGGAGGTTATTTCTATGATTCTGGAGGATAATGAAGATTAGTTTGAAGACAGCCAGAATTCTGAAGAAAAGGATAATAGTACAAGCAGTACTATTCTATGTGGAGGATGAGGACCACTTCACACATGCCAATAGAGAGAGAGAGATGAGCCTTATCCTGAATTCAAATTTGAATTCTCCAAAGGATAAGTCACACCACTCAATCTATAAATAGAAGATGTTCTCAGAGGAAGCAATAACAACAATCCCGCGCATACAAGCATTCTGCTAAGCAAGTTTACAGCCAACAAATTCTGAGAGTGAGAGAGAGATTTTACTTTTCTTCATAGGATAGTTGGTTAGGATTTTCTTAGAAAGAATCACCTTTTGTTGTTGTTCCCTCACCTGTTTTTAATTTCTACTTAGTGTAGATATCTCTTTGTGAGTTGTATTCTGAGTGAATAGGATAGTTAATCTCTTATTAGAATAGGAATCTAAGTGAACCTAGGTCTAAGGGGGAAATACTTGTATTGATCTTAGTGATCTGATCTTAGTGAATTTGGCACCAAAGTGGTGTAACAGTGGATGTAGATTGTCTTTTTCATAGATACTGAACCACTATAAATACTGTCTATTTACTTTCTGTCATTTATATTTTTGTATTGCATATTTACTTTTTTGTTACATTCATCATTCTTTTAAAATCATGTGTATAAACTTTGTGTTTTTCACAAAGAAACCGACTCTACAGCTGTAGACTTGTCTAAGTCACTCAGCTATTAAGTTTGTTTAAATTGGTTTTTCATTAACACTCACTTATTTTCCGCTGCACATTAGGGTATTCTCAATACACTTTCAAGTGTGAGAATCCCTCTGATTTCTTGTCTACAAGTTATCTTTTTATTTGCAAGTTTAAAACTTCGCAGCTGTAGACTTCTATAGTCCACAACTGTAATCTTTGTGGTCCTGTTTTTAAAACCTCTTGTAGACTTGTTGTTTTTAAACTTATAGAGGCTACTGTAAGGTTCTAGAATCCCCTCTTTTGAAAAGTTTGAAAATTTGATTTTGACTCAAGGTCTATTCACCCACCCCTTTAGACCTTGACCACTTAAGGGACCAACAAATAGCCGTCTACAACATAGAAACAGAAAATTAATAACTCAAATACAAACAGCTAGCTAGCACCAGACTATGAGACTAGTCTAGCATATTTTGGTCACATACATGACAATTATTGAAAGCCAGAAAAGCAACGCTTATTAGATGTATACCCGAAATGGATATACATATTGCATGCTTGTTTAGGCAGTTTCAACTGCAGTAGTAGAACCCTTGGTGCAAATGGCAGCACATGCATCAGTACATTTTTCTACTGCTCCGTTCACAATGTCACTTGCATCTAGTTACCCAAAAAAAAAAAAAATGCATAATTAGAATAATTTGAATATCTTGTCTCTTACAACAAAAGTAAAAAAAGCTAGCAAAGTAAAAATAATAATAATCGAACTTGGGGATGCTTTACCAGAAGTTTGGAGAGTGGTTATGGCACCGCAGACAGAGGACACACACCCCAACTTGCAGTATTCATTGATTGCATTATCACCTTGAGTCAAATTACATGCAATTGCATCAAAATAAAATCTTTTGCTGCAAGTAAACAAAATAATTAGAACAAATGAGTTTATTTATTTTACCAGTGCTTTCGAGAATATCTTTTTCATAACTAGGGGGACATTTCCCATTAACGTTTTTGCATCCAGAGAGCAATGCACATTGTGCCCTGGAGCCTCCCCCAATGCGACAGATATTATAGATATTTCTGGCAGAGGTGCTCGGGCAACAACTCTTCGCCTCAACTTGAATTTGTCCCAAGACAAGGCTCACCAAAAGAACACTCATAATAACAATTTTACCTTCCATTGATCTTCTCGTGATGTACAACTTTGTACTGATGAAATCGTGATGAAACTGGAGATGCAGGTACCCAACTTAAATAGTAGGTGTTCGGCCAATCAAGCTTCACCAGCTGTCAACCTTATCTCAATCAAGCTCCGGACATTGGTTTATTAATTATCGCCAACCACCTTATTTAAAGCTCACACGGTCTGCAGTACGTCTCCGAAAATAAATCATCACGTACGTGTTTAAATAATTATGTGAAAGAAAGTAGATAGAAAACTATGATGACCACACACATATGTACAGTGTATACTAGTAATTAATTAATATATTATTATGTAATACTCCTTCTGTCCAGCAAGAATTTGCACACTTTCCTTATTTGGACGTCCCACACAAATTTGCACATTACTAAAAAAGGAAGTATTGATTTACGTGCACACTCACAAACTTTTACACATATTTACCCATATACCACTACTTTAAATATAAAACTATTTTTTCTTAAAAAATGTGCCGTCCCGTAGGGTGCAAATTCCTACGGGACGGAGGGAGTGTATAGTAGTAATATTGTTTCCGGCCTTGATATTACATGGCCACAATGATATAATTTTAAAACACTATTTTTAAATTGGTACAATATGTAAAAAAATAAAAAAATTATATTATTTAATTCATATTTATTCTGTACAAATTTAAAAATAATACTTTAAAAAGTATCAATTTAAAATCTAAAAAAAATGTCTAAACCTGCGTAGGCAAACAAATCATCCACTAGCAAATATAAATGTTCATATTAAATTTTCTCACGTCTCTCTCGTGCATTCGATAGTCTCATACAAATTTTATTTAGTTATTTATATGGCTAGATAAATGTGGCTTGATCCGGCCAAATTGGACTAATGCATAATTGACACGTACCCCTAGGTATTCTGCCATTCAAGCTTCATGACATTGACCATCCTTAAATAGTAGGTCAAGCTTCATGACTTGACACCAGCTGTCATTGTCATCCTGAATTTTTAATTTTAAACGTCACCATCCTTAAATAGTAGGTCATGTCATTGTCATCCTTCATGATCTCAAGCTCCGTACATTAGTTACCACGACCTTCGCCAACCACCTTGTCTCACATGGTTTGCACGTTTTCAAAATATGAAATCACCACGTGTTTAATTAATATGAATGCAATAGGAATTATAAAAGTTTGGTTAGTTAGATAAGTTAAGATAAATTAAATTATCTTATCTAATTTGATGTTTGGTTTAATTGAAAAAAACCCAAAATTAATAAAAAATTCAAAACTAAAATTCAACGCAAATTTTAGTATGCACCCTTGTGCATACTATGCACCTTGATTTTGCTTTAATTTGATATTTTAAAAAACACACAGTACACGCCGCACTGTGTATTTTTTAGTAATTGAAGTATTAACTAGTTGTTATTGGGGTATTATAAAGAAATATTCTTGGGGTATTAAAGAGTTGTTCTAGAGGTATAAATAATTTATCTTCGGGTATGATTAGGAAATGTTTGCACATGTTGGGCAGATAAGTTTTATGGTTTCACGATTCAAGTTGATGGGCTTCATCATATTCAAACCAGTGTTCTCAGAGTATTAAAAATTTATTCTTTGGGTATTAATAATTTATTTTTAGGGTATTACAAACATATTAAGATTATAT
>JAPKLY010000164.1:853470-896676 GCA_026898435.1 Prunella vulgaris | reverse complement strand
TTTTTTTTTTTTTTTTTTTTTTTTTTTTTTAAATTAAATTATAGAAATTGGGCCTGGGCCCAGGACAAATCACTGATGCCTGTTGTTACTTGTTAGGGCTTATGTTCATTTTTTCAAACTTTCAGCAGCCTCCATCAGCAGCCTCCATTCCATTCACGCAGCAGCCTCCATCAGCAGCCTCCATTCACGCAGCAGCAGCCTCCATTCACGCAGCAGCAGCCTCCATTCACGCAGCAGCCTCCATCAGCAGCCTCCATTCACGCAGCAGCCTCCATTCACGCAGCCAAGGCATTTCGTCGCCCATTACAGCCTGAAGCTCCGTCGCCCGCAGTCTCCGTCGAGCGTGCCGCCTCCGTCGAGCGCGGGCCTCTCTATCGCGCAGCCCCTCCATTGCGCGACTCCATCGCGCTGCGCCTCCATCGCGCGACTCCATCGCGCGGCGCCTCCATCGCGCGACTTCATCGCGTGCCGCCTTCCGTCGTCCTCAGCCTTCCCTCGCTCAGTCGCCCACAGGCCACAGACCAGCCTCCGTCGAGCACAACCTTCTGTCGGTCAGTCGCCTACACCCTTCTCTCGGTGAGTATATATTAGTCCTACACTCGGTCAATCACCTACACTCAATTCCATAAGTCTCCTAAGTTTTGTATTAGTCCTTATGAGTCACTTTGGTCCAAAAAATTGTTTGTTTTATTTGCAATGACCTACTGTACTTTGCATATTAGGAATGAAGCAAAACTCATGTAATAGCTCATCAATTGGTACCTACTTTTTTTTTATGCAGTAGCATCTAGCATGGAATCTATAGATGAAGATGTGGAGATTTTGGAATCTAAAGCTCCTACTGAAAATATAGATGATGGTGGTGAAGGTGATTCCGGAAAACCTTCTAAAAAAGCTAGAGCAAATACTTCTGAGGTATGGGACAATTTTCATAAGCCTTTGAATGGTAAAGTCAAGTGCAAAATGTGTGATAAAGAATATGTTTGGGGTGGTACAAGTTATGGGACTTCTACACTTAAGCGTCATATGAATGCTTGCAAGAACAATCCAAAATATAAAAATGTTGGGGTAATGTTGGATGGTGAAGGAAAATTAAGATCTAGGAATATTGATCAAAAGCGTGTTCGTGAGTTGATTAGTATGTCAATTATCTCACATGATCTTCCGCTTTCCTTTGTTGAATATAAATGGGTGAGGGAATTGCTTAAGTATTTGAATCCTGATATGAAAAGTTTTGGTAGATTAACAGCCACCACTGATATTTTGAAGTTGTATGAAGTTGAGAAAGATAAATTGAGACGTGTGATGAAAGATTGTCCTGGTAGAATTTGCTTGACTTCTGATTGTTGGACTGCTTGTACTGTTGCGGGTTATATTTGTTTAACAGCACACTTTGTTGATTGTGATTGGAAATTGAATAGTAAGATACTCAATTTTTGTAAGATGGAGCCTCCACATACTGGGTTTGAGTTGGCAAATAAAGTCTATAGTTGTTTAAAAGAATGGGGAATTGAGAAAAAGGTGTTCTCTATTACTTTGGATAATGCATCTGCCAATGATAGTATGCAAGATAATTTGAAAGAAAGACTTTCTTTACAAAATAGTCTTGTATGCAATGGTGAGTTTTTTCATGTGAGGTGTTGTGCTCATATTTTAAATCTTATAGTTCAAGAGGGTTTGAAAGTGGCTAGTGAGGCTTTAAAAAAGATTAGGCAAAGCATCAAATATGTCAAGGGTTCAGAGGGAAGAATGAAAAGTTTTCTAGAATGTGTGGCTCAAGTGGGTGGTATTGATACTAAAGCTGGTTTGCGTATGGATGTATGCACTAGATGGAACTCTACGTACATCATGCTTGAAAGTGCAATTAGATACAAACGTGCGTTTAGTTTGCTGCAGTTGAATGATCAAGGGTTTAAGTTTGCTCCTACGAATGAAGAGTGGGTGAGGGGAGAGAAAATGTGTGAATTCTTGCGTCCATTCTTTGTGATCACAAAGCTATTTTCTGGTTCATCTTATCCCACTTCCAACTTGTATTTTATGCAAGTGTGGAAGATTGAATGCTTCTTAAAATCAAATCTTTCGAGTGAAGATGAAGTAATTAGGAACATGGCTTTGGGAATGCAAGCAAAATTTGAGAAGTATTGGAGCAATTATAGTACTGTGCTTGCATTTGGGGCTGTGCTTGACCCTCGAGGAAAATTAGGAATGATCAGGTACTATTACTCTCAACTTGATCATGATACAACTCAAGTGAAGATTGACCTCGTAAGGAGTAAAATGCAAGCACTTTTTGCTGAGTATAAGAGATGGATGTCCACAAAGAATGATCAAAGTGAAAGTAGTCAACAAACCTCTTCATTTTCATCAAATTTGACTATACATACACTTGATGGATATGAGGAAATGGATGATGATATCAATGTAAGTCTTTATCTTTTATTTTTTTTGTACTTACATTCTTATACAACTGTTATTGTTGATCTTATATGAGTCTTTGTGAAGCTGTGTAATAATTTTTTTTGCTTAGGTTATGGAAGATTGGCAAAGTAAAACAAGGGACATCCAAATGGAAAAGTCTGAATTGGATAGGTATTTGGATGATCCGATCATGGAAACCAAATATCATCCAAATTTGAATGTGTTGGAGTATTGGAAAAGTAATAAGCTCTCTTTTCCCACGTTATCTGTTATGGCTTGTGATATTCTCAGCATCCCAATCACCACTGTAGCTTCTGAATCGGCTTTCAGTATTGGGTCTCGTGTTCTTAACAAGTATAGGAGTCGACTTCTTGGGAAGCATGTGGAAGCCCTTATTTGTACTCGCAGTTGGTTGGCAGGCTTAGTTGTTGGTAATTTTTTTTATTTCGTAATAATTTATTTTTATTAATATAATTACTAATTTATACTTTTTACATGTTTCAGAAGATGATGATGATGATGAAGAAGAAACGGAAGAAGATATTTTATCATTGTCCAAGGAAGGATCTAATACCGAAGATTGAAGAGTTTGAAGATGTTTATTAAATTTTAGTTGTTAATGTATGAATTTTATGGATGTGTGAATTTTTTTGGATTATGTTATGGATGTGTGAACTTATAGATGTGTGAACTTTAGTTATTAAATCATTAGTTCTATTTTATATTAAATTTTAAATTTTTAAATTTTTTTACCCCGAGCCCGTTAGTGGCCCGTTTAGCCCGCGGACCGCTAGGGTTAGGGTTAGGTCCGAGCATATGGCGGCCCGTTAAGGATGAACCGCTAAGGCCCGGGACCGTTTAGGCCCGCAGCCCTGTAGGGCTGGCCCTGTAGGGTTAGGGCCAGCCCGTTTAACATCTCTAATTCTTAGGCACTCAAGCATGGAAGCCCCAACTCCACCCAAAAGCTTACTCAAAAGTTGAGGATTGATTCCCACTTAAGTACTCACCCACAATTTCTTGTTGATTAGGATTGTAACAATAATGTGTTGTTACCTACCATGCTTTCTTAACTCCACAACTAGGTAAACTATTCTGGAACATGTGAAATGTAAGATACTATTTGTTTAAGAAAATGATAAGCAATGTCTAGAACTAAAATGCTATACATAGTGACTACTTCCTACTGATTTTAGAGAGAGAGAGAGAGAGAGAGAGAGAGAGAGAGAGAGAGAGAGAGTGAGAGGGAGTGACTGCTTCCTCGTCAAGATTGAAGCATTTTTAGTGTAATGAAAAAGTTAGCAGAAGCAATATTTCTGCTTTATAACTTAATTTCTTTTAGGACTTTCAACAAACACCTGATGGGCAGGGAAAAACAAGTCTGCTAAAAATTCCTGATACGACCATCTTTCTAGAGAATTGAAAAGAACTTCCTATCTTCTTTGAAAATCTAATATGTATATATAAATTTTCGTAAAATCTGAGTTCAAAGAGAGAAATTAGAAATTAGATGATGAACCTTGGTGCTGCTAATTGACTGATTTCATTTCGGTGCTAACATTGGTGTTGCTAATTGATGACATGTTGCTAACATTGTTGAGAAATCTGAGTTCAAGTCGGTGATGTTAATTAACACTACACTGCGACGGATTTGACAGAGAGAAACAGATGTCCATTCAGTGCTACCCTTGGTGCTACTAATTGACAGTGCTAACCTTGGTGCTACTAATTGACACTTCTAACCTTGGTGAGAAATCTGAGTTCAAGTAGGTACTGCTCTCGCGACGGATAAAAACTTGGGCCTATTATTATTGAATTCTCGACCCTGTTAAAACAAAGTTCTAGTAGCTTTGTTGGGTAATTCGCAGGTTTGGTGCTAAAAGGTCCCGGGTTCTATTTTGAGTTGATTTATTTTTTTAAATTGCTATGAATATTGTGGTGAAATAATTGTATTACTAATTTTTTTTTGTATAATTAGTGATCATACATATCATAGTGACAAAATATAAAATCGTCATGAAAATAATATAGTATAAGGTTCCAGTTCTATTTTGAGGTGATTTATTTTTTAAAATTGATATAAATATTGTGATGAAATAATTGTGTTACTAATTATTTTGTATAATTAGTGATCATACATATCATAGTACAATAATATTATATTTCATTATATTGCAATTTGTGACCAATTACTACGGATATAGCCACAAAATAAGTGTCACTAATTATTTTGAATAATAAATGACAAAATATAAAATCGTCATGAAAATAATATAGTATAAGGTGAATATGATTGTCACCAATTACTATAAATATCGTCACCAAATAATATTGTTGTTGATAGAATTTATTAACAAATTTTGTTTACGTGGCCTTACATCATGTTAATCCTATCAATCAATAATCCAAGATTTTATGTTCTTGGATGTAATATGAGGAGGGATAATAGAGAGAGAAATATTGCAAGAGTAGTAGTATTGATTTTCAGAATTGTGAGAATTGTGTGAATAGTACAAGAGAGGTCTCATTTATAGGCGTGTGAGTGTGAGACGGCACCTTACGAGCCTATGTGGCTTCCGGTGTTGACGAGGGTTCATTACCCTCGTCTTGGTCTCTCACACTGCTCCCTTTATCATACCTCGTCCTACTACTATGCCTTAGACAAGATGGGCCTCATTAAAAACCTCGCCGTAAACCACCCTTGTGGATAAACCGGACGGAGGGAAAAAGAGCGCACCATCGGAGCTCTATTCGACTGATAGGCGAGCTCGTCGGCGAGCTTCGGAGATGAGCCTAGGCGGTTTAGGCGAGCTCCAGGGCGGGCTCTGGTGTCTTGTGGTCCACGAACGTTATGTGATGATGGAGCTCGGCGAGACCTTCCCAGGGATAAAAGGCGAGCTCTGAGCGAGCTCCGCTTGTAGGTTACATTCATGTGGGCGAGCTCCGCACCTTCAAGGATCCTGGTGGGTCCGGGCGACCTGCTAAGCCTTGCGTAATTGCCCCATGTCGATAGTGTTAGTTCGCCATATCAACAATTGTGACGAAATAATTGTGTCACTTAACATTCTGAATAATTAGTGACATAACATAGCATCGTCATGAGAATATTATATTTCATGACGCTATACGTCATCACCAATTACTAAATATATCGTCACCAAATAATATTGTGACAAAATAAATGTGTCACTAATTATCTTAAATAATTAATGACAAAATATATCATCGTCACAAAAATATAATATTTTATGACATTACACTTCGTGACCAATTGTTATAAAAATCGTCACCAAAATTTAATGTGACGATTTTTTTTATTCGTTATGAAATTTACAATTTAGCGACAAAATTTTAAATTATTGATGACAAATTAAATTTTTATCACAATCTCTAATAATTTGGTGACAAAAATAAAATTTGTCACTTTTAAGTAACAAATTATGACGAATTTTATGTTGTCGCAAAAAAAATTTGTCATGTAAAGTGTGATTTCTTGTAGTGCCTCCTGGTATTTGCTGAGGTTTGTTCCTTAGGCATTCTGGGGTTTCGCTGGGGGAAGGTCGCCGAGGTTAGTAAGGAAGGTCGCCGAGGTTCTTGACTTCCAGCCAGGGTGAACTTGCTTGGGTTTTCGTCTAGCTTTACGTGTAAATAATTATCTAAAATCTGGTTTATCCGTGTACACGTGTGCGTTTGAAAACCCTTTTTGGACAGATTTTATGGGCACAAAAATCTGGCTCTTTGCCCGGGAATCTGGGTTTTTGTTCAAAGTGTGAAAATATGCGTGTATCTTCAAGTGTTCTTGAGTATTGGTCAAGAACACCTTCAAATCTTCAAGCCTTCAAACAACTCTCACTATTTGCTCTCAAATTTTTTGGGTTAAGACCCTCCTTCTAGCGTCAAATTGTTGATAGAATTTATTAACGGTGTTTGTTATGTGGCTATTATAATGTGTTAATCCTATCAAACAATAATCCAAGAATGTGTTCTTGGATGGATATTATAGAGAGAGAGAGTGGAGAGTTTAGAGAGAGAAAGTAAAGTGTATTATGATTAAGTTGTTCTTAGAATGGTACAAGAGAGACCTATTTATAGGTGTACAAATGTGGGGTGCCACCTTGTGAGCCTATTTGGCTTTTGGTGTTGACGAGGGTTCTTGACCCTCGTCTCGGTTCCTCACCATGCACCCTTTACAATGCCCTCTCATACTACACATTTATTTGCTTTATATACACCTGTTGCCGTAGCCCTGATCCTGGGCGAGCTTCTTGGCCTTGTGTGATTTCGGAGCAGTGTAGAGATGGACCCGGGCTCAGCCTCTTTGACTATGGGCGAGCTTCATCGCCGACCTTCTCTCTCGGGTTTAGCTAGGTACCTCGGCGAGCTTCTACCCTTACATGGTGAGGCTTTTTACGCTGACCTCGGCCGAGGTTAACGGCGTGGTTCTTGTGGGCATATAGGCGACCTTCTTAGCCTTGGACTAATTAACTCTATAATTATCCTCGAGTAGTTCGTCTATCAACAGATAGCAACATGTGTGTGGGAATGCATAGTGTGGCTGATTTGGAAAGGAAGAAATGCAAAACTTTTTAGACATGATGAATTCGTCTCGAACAAAATGGTAGAGGAGCTGAAAGTAAGAACGTGGAGTTGGCTAGCGCCTAGCAGGCAAGGAGAAGAGTTTTAAAGAGTTCGCATTCTTAGAGTGGTGTGAAAATCCAAAACTAACTTTGTAAAACAAGAGCTTATAGATAGATTAAAAGTGGTGGAAACTTACATGCTACATAGTGTCTTGGTATTTTGTATGATCTTGGGTATGTCTTATACCCATGTAAAAATTTGGAGAGGATGGAATTAAAATAATTTTTTACTGACAAAAAAAAAACTCTTTATATTATATAAAAATATTTATATTATATAAAAATAAATGAATATATCTAAAAAGAATAACATTTTATATGGTAGTAATATAAATTTGCTCTAATTGTAACACACATTTGCTCCTCATTTTGTGTTACTATATGGGCAAACGTATGTTACTATATGGATAAAATGAATTTTTATAAGAATAAATATGTATTTCTTATTTATTCATCATCCTTTTAAAATCTAGGTATATTGAATCATGTAGCAATACATTTTTTACTATTTTATATGTGTTGTTATACGAAAAAATAATTATTTTTATAAAAGTAAATAATATATTTGTGAAAACTAAAATTTATTCTAATAGTAAAACATATTTTACTTTTTATATTACATAAAATATTTATTCTATAAAAATAAATGAATATATGTAAAAAGAATAATATTTTATATGATATATGGGCAAATACATGTTTTTAATTTAAATCATTATATCTTGAAATTTATGTATATTGATTCATGTAATAACAATTTTTTTTCAATTTTATATGTGTTATTATATGAAAAAATTAATTATTTCTGTAATAATAAATAAATATTTGTGAAAAAAATAATATTTTTCTTATAATAACACATATTTTGCTCTTATATTATATGAAATATTATTTACTTTATAAAAATAAATAAATAAATATATGTAAAATAACAACATTTAATTTGATAGTAACACAAATTTTATCTTTCAGTAACACACATGTATATACATAGTAATACAATTTGGAAGCAAACTTTTAAATTTGTGATATAACATTACTTGATTTTTCTTTAGTTAACACTTTTTTTTTTTTTTAAAAGAGTTATGTGGTTAAAAAAGAAAAGAAAAAGAAAACAATTAAATGAAATAAACATACCTGAGAGAGGATAAGGTTAGACGTCTGGGAGAAGTCAGGCGCCAGAGTAAGTAAAAAATTCTTGAAAGGGCATGTGCGTTATTTTTTTTAAGTTTATTTTTAGTAATTTCTACGGTATAAATTTTTATATAAGTTTTTGTCAAATAAATACAACACAAAGTGTTTGGATTTTATTTTATTTTTTAGTTCACAATTTGATGTACACGAATTTTAATAATATTTATTTAAATCATGGTATTCATTAATTAGTCATAAAATCAAATTTATAATATAAGCCAATAGTCATATGTGAAATATATTTAAGATATCATAAATTCAAAATATTTACAATGGATTAATCTTGAAATTTTCATATTTTAAAACTGTTTCAGCAGACGCTATTCATATTTTAAAAAATTAAAAATTAAACACTATACAATTAAAATTTGCAAACACAACATAATCTTTCTTTATAAGCACATTGTTTAATGGTGAATGTTGATAGAATTTACTAATGATGTTCTTTATGTGGCTATTATAACATATTAATCCTATCAAACAATAGTCTAAGAATTTGTGTTCTTGGATGGATAATATAGAGAGAGGAAGTGAGAGTTTTAGAGAGAGAAAGTATTTGTGTATTATGATTAAGTTGGAGAGAGAATAATACAAGAGACATCTATTTATAGGTGTGCAAGTGTGAGGTGGCACCTTATGAGCCTATTGGGCTTTTTGGTATTGACGAGGGTTCTTGACCCTCGTCTTGGTCCCTCACCATGCTACCTTTACAAAGCTTTGTCCTACTACATATCAGTTTGCCCTCATACACACGTTGCCTATCGCCTCTAATCTCGGCGGGCTTCCGGGCGAGCTTCAGTGCCTTGTGCTTATTTCGGGGACGATGTAGTGGTGGACTTCAACTTGGCCTCCGTGAGTAGGGGCGAGCTTCATTCCTAGTGGGGAAGTTCGCCAATGACCTTCCCTCTCCTCGTGCAATTAGTTGTTGGCCTCGGCTTATCGGGAGCTTGGGCGAGGTTCTTACCTACCTCGCCAAGCTTCCCTGTGTTTACCTTTTGGATTAGGTTCGCCTATCAACATTTGCCCCCCCCCCAGCTCGCTCACATCATGATACTTCTAAATGTGTGGAGGAGCTGACCGGTCTCTGTGGACGGAGGCTCGAGTGTTGGCGAACTTTTCCTCGGTTAGATGCCGAGCTTAGTTGGCGAGCTTCTTCGTAACGGTTTGCAGGCCGACATGGTGCGAGAATCCATGCATCGTGCACGCCTTTTAAGGCGTTATTTCCCGCGCCCATCATGATGAACTTTCAAACTCTTTGCAAATCGGTCCCTGTACTCCTTGAATATTCAAGCTCTCACCCTTGCCTATATATATGAGAAATCAGGATCATTTCTCACTTTTACCACTTCCGAAATTTCAGAGTACTTTCCGGCGATCGGCATCCCTTGTTTCCTACGGAGTTTTGCGTGCCCAAGGTAGAATACCCCTATTTTCTTTCTTTCTTTAATTTCTTTTGTAGATTCCTATAGTCCTTTTCTTGATTTCCCCAAATTTCTGGATATTTTCGAGTATTTCCGGTGACCTTTCGACTTTCTTTTTGTCCCAATCCCGTAATCCCTGCGACTGGATCCTTGAACAATTTGAGAACATTTCGAACTTCGTCCAAACTATGTCGACCCAATCATCGAGTAAGACCCTTTCAAACCGCAATCCTGAAAAACAACCCATGACTGACAGTGGACCGATCCCCCAAATGACTCTGATCGTCATCGAATCCGGATCTGATGTTGGGTCAGTAGCTCGCCCCAACTCTGGCGAGCTTCTCGGCAAAGTCCAATCTGACTCGGGCGAGAAAGCCACGAGCTCTGTCGTTCGCGACGTTTGGGATGAGGTTGGGGAGGTCACACCTGAGGAAAGAGTTGCCAGTGGTAACGAGGAGCCTGCTGGGACTGATGAGGAGGCCGCCGAGGCTGGCGAGGAGGTCGCCGAGGCGGACGCACAAGGAGGCGACCTTGAAGAAGTTACAATCGAGTGGTTCTGCTCCATAGATGTCCCGGAGCCCCAACTGATCGAGCATCAGGTCCCTGCCGAGGTTGTCCATCCCTTCGACTGGGAAGAGTACGTCGCTCAACACGCGGCGAGCTTCAATCTCCCCGGGCGAACTTATCGGGATGCGGCGAACAAGTCGGACTACAAGGCGAGCGACGTCCGGAGTGTTATCAATGAATATAAACTTTCTCAGTTCCGCGCGAGGTACCGGATCCCCCTCGACATCTTCTTGTATGCCCCAGAAAAGGATGAGCGAGCCGACGCACCTCCGGAGGGGTTGACCACCATAAATGTCCACACCCTTGAGGCCGGGCTTACATTGTCCTTGCACCCGATCATCGACCAATTTCTTTGGACAATAACCTTGCCATCACACAGCTCACTCCGAATGCTTGGAGCAGTTTGTTGGCGGCGTTGGCGGTCTTCGGACTGTAGGGGTACGAGAATCGATTGACTACCGCCGAACTTAATGAGTTGTTTACAGTAACTCGGCAAGTGAATGATGGCAAGGGGTACTACTACCTCAAAGCTCGCCTAGGGGAGAAATTTTTGGGACTTCTTACGAACAAGATTTGTGATTGGAAGCAACAGTTCATCTTCATGGGCGGAGATTGGCGAGCTTCCACGAGTTACTCCGGGCGAGGAGGACGAATTCCTTCCCCTGACGAATATGGGGAGGCTAGCAGTAGGTCGCCTACTTGGTGTGCGTGGGTTGAATTAGATTTACTAATCTAATTCATTTCTTTTGCAGGTTTGAAGCATCACAAGTCAAGTCGCGGCAAGCCCGAGACACCAATCGAGTTCGACCTGGTGCGAGCTGTGTGCTATTTGAGAAGCAAAGAGGATCGTGAGATCGCCCATCTCAGCCAGCACCACTGCCTCAGACTTGCCGGGCTTCATACCTTACCGCACCACCTTACGGTTCAGGGTCCCGAACTCCCAGGTTTACAACTCTCCCAAGCTCGCCTATTAGGTGGATAGCTCGCCCAGTTGCTAACCACTTTTCTTTAAAATTTCTTTTTGCAGACTGTAATTGGGTCGCCTTCCCAACTGTTGAGATCCCCCCAGCTTACGAAGTCGTTGCTCGTCGGTTTGCCATGGGTCCACCTCGCCCCAACAAATTGGTCTTGCCATCAATGCTCGCACTGGAAGCGAGCAAGAAAGCGAAGCCCGCCTCGAAGAAGGGCGAGGTAGGCGGGTCCGGAACCCAAAAAGGGTCGACTAGAGCCCTGATAAAATCCAAGGCTGCGAGGTCGCCCGGACCAACAGGGGCAGAGAGCGAGCCGACGCCACGCCTGAGCAAGGTCCTGGGAAGAGGGGTCTTCATAGGGGTGATGGATACCGAGTAGGCGAGGGCGACACCCATGCTCGTAAGAAAGCTCAGACCCTACTCCACGATAAAGAGAATTCCGAGCGTGTCGAGCAAACTGACACAAGGTCGGCGCAAGGTGGCTCGACTCACTCAACTACTCCGCTGGCAGTCACTCCTCTCCAAAGGTCGCCACCTTCTCCATCTCCTTTTGGGGTTCAGACAGTGGATGACACCCTCCTGGGCTGGGACCCAGAGTGAGCTCAGTGAGTAGCTCGCCATCTTGGTTTCATTCCTTGTTGTTTCCTCGCATTCTTTTTCTTAACTTCCAACTGTTTCGACTTCGCAGCTATGCTTCTATTGCACATCCCAACAGGCATGAGGTCATCTATGCTTACGAGCGATCTTGGTCCCTCACCTCCATGTGTGGCCTTCCCCCGGCCTCGCTCGGAACACCGTGAGCGAGGTGTCGAGGTACTGGTCGACCCCCCAGCTGGCGACCATTGAAAGCCAGAACCTGATCGAGAACGCCCGACTCTCGATGCACCACGCGAGCGGGCTATTGCTCGCGAGTCAGAAAGTGATCGATCAAGCTGCCCAACTGGAGGAAGGTCGCCAGAAGAGGAACGAGGCCTACTTGACAATGGCGGAAAAAGTCGACAAGCTGAAGAAGGCTTTGGAGCTCGCCGAGGGGAAGGCGACTGCGGCCTTGGCATCTGAGAGCAGCGCTCTCGATAACCTCGGCCAGCTTCAGAGACAGCTCGCCTCTATCCAGAAAAAGTGGATGCGCAAATCAAGGCCAAGGAAGAGGAGTTCACTGAGAAGCTCGCGAAGGAGGTCGGCGAGCATGCTGTGACCAGAAGGAAGCTGGAGTTGCAACGGGGTTTGGTGAAGAGCACCGATGAGGAGTGCGCTAAGCTTAGGGAGAAGCTCTCGGCGAAGATCAATGAAGTTGCCGAGCTTCGCAACGACGCCACCCCCTTGGCGAGCTTGGTCGTTGCGAGGGCCGAAGCCTCTGATAAGGGGTTTGTCCAGTGCTACGCTGAGGTTATTCGGACCATCTGGTGGGCGTGAGCTCACAAAGATGACGAGCTGACAACGGTGGTTGGCGACTTCAAGGAGTGCCTGGACAGGGCTCCCTTCCCCGATGAGACCGAGCTGGATATTGGCGACCTTCCTGAGCTCAGAGTCCCTCTCGACTTCGTCCCGGCCCGGTTCAAGATTATCAACACTATTCCCATGCCGGAGCTGAACGTCGGCGAGGTTGAGGTCGCCGATGAGGAAGGGCAGACCCCGCCCACTATGGAGCAACTCCAAGACGCCTGCGGGGATGCCATGCTGAACCTCGGCGATTTGGACACCAGTGGGTGCACTGGTAACATCACCATTCTGCCGAGGCTCTCACCCCCAGCTGGGCGGACCGTAGGTGAGGAGGTCGCCCCCCAGGTCGCGGACACTGCCGAGGTTCCTGCTGACGCTGAGCCCCCGTAGCTCCGGAGACTTAGTTCTTTTTCATTGCTTTCTTAGGATAGCTTTTTACTTTTTATTTAGGTAGATAAAGCTCGCCGGGCTGTATAGCTCGCCCAAAAGGAGCTCTTTTTGTAGTTCAAAGATGGTCAGCTAGCCGACCTTTGTGGCTAGCACCACTACTCATACTTGGGAATTTTTCAAGCACCATTTTTTGCTTGAAAATTCATCAAGTATTTTTGAATGAAACTCGATTCTTTTTGTCTCAACCTGTTCTTATTTACCTTTTTACGCTTACATTATAATTTTAATTGGCTCATTTTATACTTTCGATACTGAATTGTTCGTCTTATTCTACTTTCGAGAAGCGAATCGTTCGTTTTACGTTACTTAGGATTACGAATCGTACCTTCGTTTGGTTAGTACGTATTCTTCACCTTACACCACTTAGGGCCGTGAATTTCTCATCTTAAACCACTTGGGGTAGCGAGTTGTACTTTGTTTTAATTCACTTTGGGCGATTGGGTTTTGCGAACCTTGCCTTAGACGTTTTGACCGTCTTTTTCGTGAATTTTTCTAACTTATGGCAGTAGGTGCTTAGTGATCTTTTAAGAAGGATACCTTCGCTGACCTGGGGCACTTTGGCCTTTGCCTTTGAGCCTTTAGATTATAACGTTCAGGACCTTGGTCCTCGCGTATCTACGGACCTTCGAACAGTTGGATATTTTTTCAAGAAAAACTTCTAACTTCATATAGCAACGTAATTTACACTGGTTGCTATCAATATTTCTGATGTGAACCTTCGGCTAGTCTATTACAAAATCTCGATCTATTGATAATACTTCTTCAAATGTGCTACACTCCAGGTGTATGACGAGGCGTTCCCCTCCGCGTCTTCGAGGTCATATGTACTGTTTGCCCAGGCTGAGGTAACCCGGAACTGTCCTTCCCAATTTGATCCAAATACACCCGGTGGGGCCTTCAGTTTCTTCTTTAGTACTAGATCCCCAACTTTGAAATTTCGATCTCGGACTTGGGAATTGTAGTATTTTCTCGCTCTACGCTTGTAGGTGGCATTTTTCATTTCCGACGAAGCTCTGGTCTCTTCAATTAGATCTTTTCGACTGCTCAGGCTTCGTCATTCTTTTCTTCGTCAAATCCTACCACCTTCCAAGTCTTATTCTGGACTTCCATCGGTACTACTGCTTCAGTTCTGAAGGCTAAGGCAAAAGGTGTTTCTCCGGTGCTAGCTCGGTACGATGTTCTGTAAGACCACAGAACCTCCGGAAGTTCGTCTGCCCAGCTTCCTTTTTTGTCCTCAAGGCGGATCTTCAATGTGTGCTTCAGAGTTTTGTTAACCGCCTCAACCTGGCCGTTTGACTGCGGATGGTATGGAGTTGAGTAGTGCTTCTTGATGTTCCACGAACTACAAAAATCCCTCAACTTCTGGCCATCAAACTACCTTCCGTTGTCCGTGATGATCGATTACGGAAGTCCGAATCGGCAGATCAGGCTCTTCCATATAAAACCGATCATTTTTTCTTACGTTATCGTTGTAAGTGCCTCGGCTTCAGCCCATTTGGTGTAATAATCTACTGGTACAACAACAAACTTTACACCGCCTCTGCCAGGTGGAAATGGGCCGATCAAGTTGATACCCCATTTTGTAAAATGCCACGGGCTGAAGACCGACTTCAGTTGAGTAGCTGGGGAGTGGATATTAAGTGCGAAAAGTTGACACTTTCGGCACTTCCGCATGAAGCTAATGGCATCCTTGCGAAGAGTGGGCCAATAGTACACTTGTCTGATTGTCTTGTATGCCAAAGCTTGCCCCCCAGAGTGACTCCCGCAAATTCCTTCGTGAATTTCTTCTAACACTTTGAACCCTTGCTTTTTAGATAAGCATTTGAGTAGGGGTAGTGAGAATCCACGTTTGTAGACTTGGCCATCCACCAACATATATCTGGCTGCTTGCTTCTCTAGCCGACTAGCTTCTCACGCATCCTCGGGGGTTGTTCCGTCCTTTAAGTACTTTTGGATCGGAGTGCACCAATCTTCACTATCTTCATCGCCTTCTTGTTCTTGCCCCCCACTTGAGGTCTAATTTACTTTGTAATCGGACGTCGAGGGGTTTTTCAGCTTGGTGACCACAACCACCGTGACTTCGGCTTCGCCGTTGCTGGTAGCTAGTCGGGCTAGGGTATCTGCTTGCGTGTTCTCCAGCCTCGATATTTGATTGATGTAAACCTGCGTAAACATCGAGATCAGATGTGCCACTATCTTCTGGTACACCATCATCTGCTGGTCTTTTGCCTCGTACTCTCCCCGGACTTGGGATATTATTAGCTGGGAATCTCTGAAAACTTGAAGATTGGTTGCCCCCACAGCTAATGATAACCTAAGTCCGGCTATCAAAGCTTCGTATTCCGCCTCGTTGTTAGTTGCCCTGAAATCGAAGCGGATCGCGGAGGTGAAGACTTGTCTATCTGGGCTGATTAGGACTACACCGGCTCCTGCCGCTGTGCTAGTTGATGATCCATCGACGTAGAGGTGCCACGGAGCTATACGCCCCCTCGTCGGATCTTGCGGGAAAGTTAGCTCGACGATAAAGTCGGCGAGTGCTTGTCCCTTGATCGCTGTTCGGGGTGCGTAGGTTATACCGTATTGGCTAACTTCTAGTGACCATTTCAACAAACATCCTGCAGAGTCTGGGTGCTGCAGTATTTGACGTAGTGGGAACGTCGTCAGCACCTCTACCGGGTGGTCGAAGAAATAGGGTCTTAATTTTCTAACACTCATCACCAGTGCATAGGCTAGCTTCTCTGTTGGGGTGTACCGCATCTCGGCTTCGTGCAAGACTTGGCTCACGTAGTACACTGGTAGGTGTGTTTTTGCCTCTTCTCGAACCAGGACGGAGCTAATTGCAACCTCCGACGCAGCAAGGTATAGGTACAACTTCTCACCCGGTACCGGCTTCAACAGGACTTGTGTATTTGCCAGGTACGTTTTAATGTCTTCGAAGGCTCGTTGGCATTCGCTCGTCCACATGAAGTGGTTTTTAAGGTGTAGCTTGTTGTCCTTAGCTGCTTCCTTGTATATGCGCTTGTTTGCCTTGATTACCTCGAAAAATAGACGATTCTGATCACCAGACCTGGAGATGAACCTGTTCAGGGCAGCCATACATCCGGTCAACCTTTGGATTTTCTGGACGGAGTCGGGCATGTCCATATCGATTATGCATTGGACCTGAGTCGGGTTGACTTCTATCTCTCGTTAGCTCACCAGATGCCCCAGGAACTTTCCTGAATGTACGCCGAAGCTGGTCTTCTTGGGGTTCAGCTTCATGTTGTAGTGGCGTAGTATGTGGAAGGTTTTTTTAGGTGGTCAAGGTGATCCTCCTTTCTCAAACTCTTGACAACTATGTCGTCCATGTACACCTCCATAGATTCGTCGATGTGTTGATCGAATATTTTATTCACCAACCTTTGGTAGGTTGCTCCGGCGTTGATAAGTCCGAACGAAATCCTTTCCCAGCAATACATGTTTTTGTTGGTGTAGAACTCCGTATGCTCCTGGTCATCCGGGTGCAATGCTATTTGATGATAGCCCATGAAAGCATCCATGAATGTCATCATCTCATGGCCTGTGGTGTTATCTACAAGCTGATCAATGTGGGGGAATCTGGAAGTTGTCCTTCGGGCATGCCTTGTTTAGGTCCGTGAAGTCGATGCACAGCCTCCACGTTCTGTTGTGCTTCTTTACCAGGACGGGATTTGCAACCCACTGCGGACATAAGGCTTCCTTGATCAGCTTGTTGTCCAACAACTTCCCAACTTCGGTGGTTAGGGCCGCATACTTGTCTGGTCCATACTTCCTTCGTTTCTGGCGAACGGGCCTCCTTGTAGGATCTATGTTAAGTCAGTGACAAGCATGCTCCAGCGGGATTCCCGTCATGTCTTCGTGGGACCAGGCAAACACATCTAAGTTGGACATTAGGAACAACTCCATCCTCGACCGGTACGGTTCTGGCAACTCGGAACCTATGAAAAGTTCCAAGTCCCTTTCCGGGTCCACCAGGAGTGCTGTCAATTCCTCCATGGGAGCGGCCTTCCTCTTTTGGCTTTTCCAACTTAGATCATTGATGAACTCTTCCCATTTGTCTTGTGACATCTACATAGGTTTGTGAGCTATACGTAGTTCAAGGTCATCGCCTTCGTTGTCAACTTGGACAAGTTCCCCAACTTTCGCCACTTCTGGTGGTTCACCCACTTGGGGCGGCTCGGTGGCCTGTGGGATTTGATCAACTTCCATTGGTACTGATTCTTGATCTCCCGCAGGTTCTCCGCCTTGGGCATTTCCAACCACTTCCATGGGCGTAGGTTGTGAGTCCTGCACAGGTTCCTGCACTTGCTTATTTTGGACTTCTACTACTCCTTCCATTGGTGCCGGTTGTGTGTCCTGCGCAGGTTCTGAGATTTGGTCAACTTCTGGCAGGTCGCCTACCTCCATCAACTCAGTTTCTGTTGAGATGATCTCTAGGATGTTTGGCTCGTCTGTCGGAATCTGCACGTCTTCCTCAAGGATTTGAACCCGCGTTACAGATTTCTTGACCTGGCCGTCTTTGATTTGGAGCAAACACTCACGGGCCTTTTTCTGGTCACCTTTTATAGTCACAGCCCCTTTAGGAGTTGGAAACTTGATACAATAGTAGTAGGTTGAACACGCCGCTTTGAATTCATTGAAAAAGGGGCGGCCAAGGAACCCGTTGTAGGAGGACTACTGGTCGACAACAAGGAAATCTATTAACCTAGTCAATCTCCGCTCTGGGTCCTCGGCCGATACAAGTGGGACGCTCAACCTAATCCTGCCTAGGGGGACGGTTACAGCTTCCCCGAACCCCACTATCCTAGCATTTCTAGGTTCTATGTACGACTCAAAATCACCTAAGGCATCTAAGGTGGATTTGAAGAGGATGTTGGTGAAGGCGCCGGTGTCCACAAGCAGTCTATGAACTCGGACGTTCATTATGTTGGCGCTTATCACCAACGAGTCATTATGGGACGTCAGAACCCCTTCCAAGTCCGCCGAGGAGAACGTTAGTGTCACCGAGGGCTGTGCGGCGGGCTTGGAACTAGAGCTGCCTTCCTGAACTTGATTTATGGCCCGGACCTCGGCCTTTCTCTGTCTTTTGGAAATGGAGGTTCTTCCATCTTGGAGACCTCCGGCAGCTCCAATCACTTTCTCGAGAACCAGGAGTTCTCGAGTGGGCTCCAAGTTTTGTTGAGGTTGGGGAGGCGCCCTTCACCTATGTTGAGGGCCAAGTTGGTCCTCGTCCTCTCCTTCATCATCGAAGACCTCCCTCCTCTCGACCCTGGTCCTCTTTGCCGGTGCCTTTTTCATGAACTCGGCCAGCTTCCCATCCTCGTAAAATTTCCACAGTTGTTTAAGGAGGTCTCGACATTCACTGGTGAAGTGGCCGATCGATTGGTGGTAGGCACAATACTTGTTAGGGTTGAGCTTCGCGCGGTCCTGGCGGATTCTCCTTGGTTCGTCCAGCATGGCCTTGCCCTTGACCGCGGTGAAGACATGGTCGACGGAGACGGTGAGCACCTGGTTGAGCTTCTCTTTGAACTCGTCCCCATCACCGAAAGCTTTTAGGTTCCAGGGGGCTTTGTATGTGCCCCCGGACTTCTTTCCATAGGGCATCTTCTCTTCCGAGGCACCGACCTCTTTCAGGAAGGCCTCCTGCATAGCAACAAACACCCCGGCTTTGTGCCAAAATTTGGTGTAAGTGTTCGGGCATGCGAGGTGCATCTCCTTCCAAAGATCGGTGCCCTTTTTTAGCCAGGCCATCACCGCAATGACCTTGGTATCCTCGCTTACCAGCTCGCATTCCAACAGTATCTTATTGAACCTCTCCAGGTACTGTTGGTCGGTTTCACCGTCGCCTTGGTGGATGTTGGCGAGTCGGTGCTTCTGGGTAAGGTAGGATCCAAATCCAGAAAAATGGGCCAAGAACTCCCGTGTGAGTTGGCCAAATGAATGGATTGACCCCGGGGCTAGTGAGGAGAACCAGCGGTGAGCTCGATCCCTGAGGGTCAGCGGGAAGTTCCGGCATTGAGTGGCATCGGTGGCACCCACCGAGATCATAAAGTCTGCATACTTAGCCAGGTGGACCTTCGGGTCAGACTCGCCTTCGTATGCAGACATCACCAGAAATTGGACTTTCTTTTGGACCGGTGCTCTGAGGATGGCAGGTGTCAATGGAGATGCGGGGAGAGTGGTGGCATCAGGACCGCCAGATTTGGCTGCTACTTGCGCTTGTAGCATCTCGACGACCTTTTTTAGCGTGGCCAACTCGTCGTTGTGGGTCACCTCCGGCGGAGGTTGCTCGAAGGTTTTGTGCCTCATGGACGCACGCCCTCGAGGTGCCTCACTCTGGGGTGACCCCTCCGTGATAGGTCGGAATTGGCATCCGCCGTTGGGGCCCAATCTATCAGCCGCGGGCCTACTCAACAGATCATGGGCGGACCTACGAGACTGCAAGTCCGATTCTCCCCTCTGAGATGTAGCCGGGGCCGCCGTTCGTTCATTTTCTCCATACCTCGACCCCAACCTGCCTTGGAGGACCTCCCTTCTCAGCGATTGGTGGGTGGCGGATGCTTCGGTATAGGCCGAAGCTCACCCAGTATGCGAGGCTGGTTCCTCCACCACTTTGACCTTCCCGGCACGTTCCCTGTGTTGACGAGCTTGGGTGGAGCTCGCCTCTTGCTCAGTGGGAAGGTCACTGTATTGACCCCGAGTCTGGGTGCCTTGGGTCGGCCTTGTTTGCTCCCTGGGCTCGTTGGCTGGAGCTCGCTGAGATACCAGGGCGAGCTCGTCGAGCTGCCTTTGCTGCAACCTCTGTAGGGTTGCAATTGTGCGTTGGAGCTCGTCGGGGTAGTTGGCGAGGTCCCTCAGGGTAGGGTTTAACTCCTCCTGAGTTACTGAAACTTGCGGGGGAGGTCGCGGAGCATTGCTCTTCTGGGGAGCTCGGCGCAAGGTCTCCCCTCGGCCTGGTCCTGGTTGCCTCCCTTCCACCTCCTAGTTGTCGCCGAGGTTTGTTCCTTGGGCATTCTGGGGTTTCGTAGGGGGAAGGTCGCCGAGCTTATCGCCGAGGTTGCTGACTTCCAGCCAGGGTGATTTTGTCCGGGTTTTTGTCTTCCCTTACGTGTGATGAATTATCCAAAATTTGGTTTATTCGTGTACACGCGTACGTTTGAAAACCTTTTTACAGAACTTATAGACCCAAAAATCTGGGTTTTCGTTCAAAGAGTGAAATATGTGTGTATCTTCAAGTGTTCTTGAGCTTTGGTCAAGAACACCTTCAAATCTTCAAACAAACCCTCACTATTTGCTCTCAAATTTTTTGGGTTCGAATGCCCTTCCTCTAGCGCCAAATTGTTGATAGAATTTACTAATGATGTTCTTTATGTGGCTATTATAACATATTAATCCTATCAAACAATAGTTTAAGAATTTGTGTTCTTGGATGGATAATATAGAGAGAGGAAGTGAGAGTTTTAGAGAGAGAAAGTATTTGTGTATTATGATTAAGTTGGAGAGAGAATAATACAAGAGACATCTATTTATAGGTGTGCAAGTGTGAGGTGGCACCTTATGAGCCTATTGGGCTTTTTGGTATTGACGAGGGTTCTTGACCCTCATCTTGGTCCCTCACCATGCTACCTTTACAAAGCTTTGTCCTACTACATATCTGTTTGCCCTCTATACACACGTTGCCTATCGCCTCTAATCTCGGCGGGCTTCCGGGCGAGCTTCAGTGCCTTGTGCTTATTTCGGGGACGATGTAGTGGTGGACTTCAACTTGGCCTCCGTGAGTAGGGGTGAGCTTCCTTCCTAGTGGGGAAGTTCGCCAATGACCTTCCCTCTCCTCGTGCAATTAGTTGTTGGCCTCGGCTTATCGGGAGCTTGGACGAGGTTCTTACCTACCTCGCCGAGCTTCCCTGTGTTTACCTTTTGAATTAGGTTCGCCTATCAACAGTGAATATTGATATATGCAGCAAATTTACACTTGGAAAGTTTTCTAAAAACCTTCATGCACAAACCTTATTTTCTTTTTCTTGAATATGAATTTTATATATCCATAAAATATACTCCCTCTGTCCCAAAACTACTTTCACACTTTCCTTATTTGGACGTCCAAACTTTTCTTTTGTACACCTAAAAAGGAAACTTTTATCTCTTACAAAAGTCAACAAAATACAATTTTCCTTATATTATTTTTTAACTTTACACTCACATATTACTTTTCCTTGGTTCGCGTGCCCGGGACTACTATAAAAATAATTCTGAGACGGAGGGAGTATTAATAAAACATATATAGGCATATATTTGGGCCTGCATTTGGGCTTATGGATTCAATTTGGTTTTCACACTTTCATGTTAATTAATGTCCAATAATTCAATATGGGTTGTTTGCTTATGACTTCAAATTGGGCCCGACTACATGAACCTCCATATTTATTAGATACCCCCAATCAAATTATATATTATATTAGTTTATTTATTAAATGACTTACATACCCTTTAATATAAAAAATAAAGTAATACTCAATTAATAGTTCGTATATTTTGTAACAAAAATGGTGAACATGCAGGAGTCTTGGATTTATGTAAGTGTATTTATTTGAATATTCGTTTAATGATGTATAACTTAATTTTTACTTTTAATCTTGTTATTCATTATGTATACCAAGTATTTATTCTTATTAGCCTATAAATTCGATGATATATTATTGTTATTCTCACATTTTTTTAAAAAAAATTGTGATATTTATTTTCGAACCTGATTTGTCAAAATATGGTTAGGGTTTCGACAAAAACTTGTCAAAATGTAATTAATCTTTCAAAAATAAGTTGTCAGAATATTTGTTAATTTTTGGACCTGATTTATCGAAAAAAGGCAAAATATTCTTATTCATGCTCAGACGAAAATCCTATAGTTTACTACAACTCATATCCTTCCAAATCTATCACAAACAACCTCCCCATGATGTTAATCCTTAACCAATCTAATCTTATTTATCATGATAAATAAGCAATTGATTCGTTAATGATAAACAACCTCTCCACGAATAAAAAAAATATGTAATAACCTTTTTAATGTTCCATTGATTCATTAGTGCTTTATGAGTTTATGTCATGCTCATTGATGGGGTGGCGCTGGTTGCTCGCCTTACAAGAGTTTACAATGCAGTGCATGTGCACACAATCCACACATACAACTCAAAGCTCAGATTGTTGCAACAGCCTACAGCTAGTTAGCTATTATTTAGTTAGTTTGTTAAATGGTTATAACTACCATAGAAGCTTGTAGAAGAAGTAAGGCGCTTGTATATATATACTCGTTTGTAATCCTTCAAAATTTAGAATGAAAATATAAAAATTTAACATGGTATCTTGAGTCTACTTTTCCTCTGATTCTGAGCGGTTATCTTCCTATCTTCTTCGCAAGTTTCTCACTCTATCTTCATATATTCAAATCATCTCTTTGTATCTTCAATCTGCATTTTCAGTTTTCCTTCGAATCTTCATACCTTGTATCTTCTTATCTTCAATCATACCTTTGTATCTTCATCCTGCCTTTTCGGTTTTCCTTCGAATCTCCATCCTACATTTTCAGTTTTCCTTCGAATCTTCATCCTGCACTCAGTCAATCATGGCTCCCTCTCTGTCAAAACTACCTCACTTTATCACTTTACATATTAGACTTGATAAGACTAATTACTCTTTCTGGAGATCTCAGGTCCTAGCCAATGTGCAGGCTCACTCATTTGAAGACGTTCAACTTTGCAAATTTGTACCTACTGTTGTTGTTCATGAAGACGGATCTTCTAGCAGTGGCCTTGATACACTTGAGTGGAATATGAAGGATCAATTCCTTCTTAGCTGGATGTTGAGCTCTATCAATGAATCAATGTTGGGATATGTCCACAGTGTTCTGTCAGTTGTGTGGAAAGAACAACCATGTGGCTGTTAAATGCTTCAAGCGATTTGATGTTCATTTTACTGGTCTTGAGTCTACCTTTTCTCCTGCAAATTCTGCTCCTCCTCATCCTAATCCACAAGCTCATCTTACACATCATCAAGGTAATTCTCTCAACATGCCTATTACTACTGATGTCTCTTCTACTCAGTTTTCTCCAGAATGGATTGTGGACAGTGGTGCTACACACCATGTCACTTCTCAGTTGTCCAATCATACCTTGAACTCTCCTTATCAAGGTCAGTTTTGTCTTACTGTTGGAAATGGCTCCCTAGCTTCTATTCATCATACTGGTTCTTTTAATTCCAGTACACTTCAATCAGGCTGTAATGTTAGCTTACAGAATGTGCTCCATGTTCTTGATATTACTAGGAATCTTATGAGTATATCACAATTCCTAAAAGATAACAATGCCATGATTGAATTTCACACTGATTTCTGTGTTGTCAAGGATCTCAACACTCACCAGACACTTCTGAAAGGAACTCTGCATGATGGCCTCTACAAGTTGGATCTCAGGCCTCTTGGCAACTCACAACACTCTACTGTTTTTTCCAGTATGTAGAATCTACTTCTGGTGTTCAGAATAATGTCATGTTGTGGCATCATAGGCTTGGTCATCCTTGCTTAAATAGTCTTTCTTGTGTTTTGAACTCAATAAGTGTACCTATGACAAAGAGAGATGTTTTTTTCTGTGATGATTGTAAACTTGGTAAACTTCATCAAAAGCAATTTGCATCTGTTACACACACTACATCTGCTCCTTTTGAAATTGTTCATGCTGATGTTTGGGGCCCCAGTGCTACTATTTATGTTGATGGTTTCAAATACTACTTATCTTTAGTGGATGACTTCACTAGGTACACATGGATTTTTCCTCTACATGTTAAATCTGAAGTTCACATACATTTCACTCAGTTCAATAACATGGCAGAGAGACAATTTGGCATGAGGATTAAAGTTGTACAGTGTGATACTGGTGGTGAGTTCACACCTCTATTCAAGACTTTTCATCCCCTGGGGGTTAATTTCAGATTCTCTTGCCCTTACTCTCATCAACAGAATGGCTTAATTGAAAGAAAACACAGACACATTGCTGATATTGGTTTATCTCTCTTGTCTCACAGTCATTTGCCCATGCAGTATTGGTGGCATGCTTTTAGTACTGTTGTCTACCTAATCAATCTCTTACCTTCACCTACTCTTCAGCACAAATCCCCTTTTCTCACACTCCATCATAAACAACCAGATTACTCTCTTCTAGAAGTCTTTGGTTGTGCATGCTTTCCTTACCTCAGACCATACAACTCAGCAAAGCTTCAATTTAGAAGTTTCAAGTGCATTTTTCTTGGTTATTCTTCTAATCACAAAGGATATATCTGCCTACATCCATCTGGTAGATTATATACATCACCAACAGTGGACTTCAATGAACTAGACTTTACATACTCAACCTTGTTTTCCACATTAGAATCCCCCAATAAATCCACTCTCCCTTTTCACACTGTCATTCCTGATTTCAAGGATAACCAGCACACTCCCACTGATATATCTGCTCCTATTTCATCTACTCCACCTTCTTTCCTATTTCCTGACCAATACTCACCATTACATTCCTCTGATTATTCCACAAATGAAAAACTTCAAATGCTTTACTCCAAACCTGACCAGTCTAATCATTCTTCCACCTCCAACTCTACTTCCCTTATTCCAACTGTAAATGTTCACCCTATGCGAACCAGGTCTAAATCTGGTATCTATAAACCCAAACTCTTCCTTACAAACTCATCTCCACCTATATCTGAACCTCTTACTACTAAAGAAGCACTTAAAAATCCTCAGTGGAAAGAAGCCATGCAGGCTGAGTTTGAGGCACTACAAAGGAATGATACATGGGCTTTGGTTCCTAAAACTGACAGCATGAATCTCATCACAACAAAGTGGCTGTTCAGGATTAACCTCAAAGATGGTCTGTGGAAAAACTTAAAGCTAGACTTGTTGCTAAGGGTTTTTAGCAACATACTGGTGTGGATTACTTCAACACCTTCAGCCCAGTAATTAAACCACAGACTATGAGGTTGGTGTTTAGTATGGCCGTCACTAAGAAGTGGTCAATTCAACAGGTGGACATAAACAATGCATTCTTGAATGGACTTCTTAATGAAACAGTCTTTATTGAGCAACCTGAGGGCTTCACAGATTCCAGATTTCCTCATCATGTGTGCAAATTAAATAAGGCTTGGTATGGGCACAAACAGGCTCCAAAGGCCTGGTATGCTACACTCAGAAACTATCTCCTGAACTCAGGTTTTATTCACTCTCAGGTTGATCATTGTTTGTTTCACTGAGGAGCAAGTGGCAATCAAATCATATTGCTTGTCTATGTGGATGATATACTTATCACTGGTGATAACTCTTATGATATCAACTCATTGATCACTGCTCTCAACTCAAGCTTCTCTCTTAAACATCTTGGTGAACTTAATTACTTCCTGGGTTTGAAGGCACATGTCTCTCAGTCATCCATCACTCACTCAAACAAAATACATCAGGGAACTCTTGTCCAAGTCCAATCTCTTACACTGCAAGTCCTCTCCTACTCCTTCTTGTCCTAGTGCCAAAATGTCACACTCTGATATCCCTCAATTTCAAGATCCTACCTTATACAGAAGTATAGTTGGTGCTTTGCAATACATCACTCTAACCAGACCTGACATCTCTTTCTTAGTAAACAAACTATCTCAATATCTTCACTCACCCACTCAGAATCTTTGGAAATGTTGCAAAAGGATCCTACGTTATCTTCATGGTACATTACACAAAGGTTTATTGTTTTCTCCTATCTCTGGATACAGGTTAAGTGCTTTGTGGATGCGGATTATGCTGCCAACTTGGATAATCGACGCAGTACGAGTGGTTTCTGCATTCAACTAGGTTCCAATCTTATCACTTGGGGATCTCGCAAGCAATCTGTTGTGGCTAGGAGTAGTACTGAGGTAGAGTATCGCACCTTATCTACTGCTACTACTGACCTCATATGGTTACAAACTTTGTGTCATGAACTTCAGCTTCCGCTCATCAACCCTGTTGTTCTTTGGTGTGACAACCAGGGAGCAATTAAACTTGCTTTCAGCCCAACTTTTCATAGTAGAACCAAGCACATGAGGTTGATGTACATTTTCTACGAGAGAAGGTACTTGCTAATCTTGTTGACATCAGATTTGTTCCAACAGAAGACCAAGTGGCTGACCTTCTTACCAAGGCTTTACCTCCCTCTAAATTTCAGAAGCTATGCCTTCAACTTCATGCTTTAGATATTATATGATTTGGCTTGGTGCGTATTAGAGTTTACCATGCAGTGCATATGCACACAATACACGCATACAACTCAAAGCTCACATTGTTGCAACAACCCAACTAGTTAGCTATTATTTAGTTAGTTTGTTAAATGGTTATAACTACCTTAGAAGCTTGTAGAAGAAGTAAGGCTCTTGTATACATATACTCTTTTGTAATCCTTCAAAATTTAGAATGAAAATATACAAATTTAACACGCCTCGCCAGTGAATTGTTCGCAAAATAACGTTTCAAAAAAATGGGTGTATCTATTTTGTTATGTAAGGATTTTGTCTATAAAATAAAGGATTTTTTTAATAAGTGTATCAATTTTTTTTAGATGATAAGGATAGTGTTGGTATATTTAGGGAATATAATAAATAATTATTTAAAATAAAACAGGTTAATTAAGTAATTAGGGGTATCTAAATAGATATGGAGGGGTATATAGTCGGGCCCCTTCAAATTTGGTTTTCACAGTATCGTGTCAATTAATGTCCATTAATCAAAGGTTTGGACTATATTCCCCTCCATATTTATTAGATACACACTCTCTTAAAATATATATATATATATATATATATATATATATATATATATATTATTTTTATATGTTTTTATTAAAAATAACTAAATTTCGAAAAATATTTACTAACAAAAAAGTTTTAAGAATTTTTCATACATATATTTCATATATTTTTGTTGAAATATTAAGTAAATTATGATAAAAATGTGTCGAAAATAAAATAAATTTATTTTAAAAGGTGTATGTAATAAAGTTGGTGGGGTATATAGTTGAGCCCTTAATCAAATGTGAAAATGGTTTCAAATTTGCTTTTGGCCCATGTTCTTTGCGCTGGTCTTATTGTAAATACACTATTTATTATTTCAAAGATATTTTTGGAAAAATTACTTAAAATAAAAAAAATTGAAAAAAAAAATCATGTGTTCTATTTTGTTCGCAGAAATTTAAAATAATTTCAATATTTTTTTCGTACATGAAATAGTGTATTCATTCGGGAAATAATTTTTTTTACCAACTAAGCTAAGTGCTAATAATCGTAACCTTAGGTTTTTACACTCTGTCAATTAATGTCCAACAATTCTATATGGGCTATGGCTCCCATTTCCATTTTCGAATCGCACTAGCCTTTTTAGAAAATACACCATCCAGATGAATACACTATTTTTTAAAAAATACACTACCTTTTGTTTAATAATTTTTTCAAACTTTTTTCATTTTTTGACATTTTTTTAATATAATGTAAAAATTAAAAAAAAATTGAAATTTTTTGTCGTAAAACTTTCAAAAATATACTTAAACATTTTAAGAGTAGTGTATTTTCTTAAACGGCTAGTGTCAATAACCTGGGCCGATTAATAACTTTTAGTGTCCACTAAGGGCCTGACTATATATCCCTCCAATTTTACGAGATACACTTGCATACATTATCAAATATCTATTTTACCTATTTTTATAAAAATAAAATTTAATTAATGTATCAAATATCTATTTTACCTATTTTTATAAAATAAAATTTAAATTAAACATACATTAATTTTAATACATCCTTAAAAAATAATTATTAAATACATATTTTTTTTATTTGCTGTTGTCTTCCATTAATTCATTATTCGACATTACAAAATGAAAAAAAAAAAACCATTGGTAGGGATTATAAAATTATTGCATGGACTTAGATATTAATCCGTATAATTTAGAGGAATTGTTGTGCGGTTGGGAAACGGGGGAAGAGAAGAAGGTTGAGTTGATGGTTAAAAGAGATATATTAAAATAATATTTTTATAAAAAAGATTAACAAAATAGGTGTATCTTAATAATATTGGAGGGGTATATAGTTTGAACCGTCCACTAAATCATAATTGGGCTTACGTTATCACTCTATGGCCCGACCGATATACCCTCCATATATATATATTAGATACACACTTTTTATAAAATAAAAAAATTAAATAAATTCGATAAATATTTGCCAATGTAAGGTTTTTTTTAAAAAAATTAATATATATTATCAATTACAATTAAAATATTAAAATGTATCACAAACTTTATAGTTTAATCAATTACAATGTATATTTTTCTTTGCAATACAATACATCACTTTCTTAAATTTTTCAATTTAAAACATGTGATAATTTTTAGGCAACAATTAAATGAAGTCGCTGCCGAAAATGCCTGATAAATAGTCATGTAGATATCAATAAGTAAGTTTTTTTTTTTTTTAAAGTACTTTTTCTGTTAATTGTATGTTGTTTATGTATGAACGCGTAACTCTAGGCTTAAAACTCAGGTTGTAAGTGAAAAGATTGCCTAGGCTTTATAAGCCCACCCAAGACCACACTCAATACCGATGTGGGATATCTTAATACCCTCCCTCGCGTAAGAGGCTCATCTGGCTCGACACGTGGTTCCACAGGTGGATCCACACATCGGGTAGAGAGGTGGCTCTGATACCATGTATGAAGGCCTAACTCTACACTTAAAACCCAGGTTGTAAGTGAGAGGATTGTACAAGCTTTATAAGCCCACCCAAGACCACACTCACTACCGATGTGGAATATCTCTTAATAGTTTATTACCTTGTGGCACACAGATTAAGGTAAAATTAAAAAAATATAAGTGATATAATGAAAAAGGTAAAAAATTAATAGGAATAATGTAAAAAATAATGAAAATAATAATAAAATAAATAGTAATGTTCATAAAAGGTAAAAAGTAAAATGAAAAACATATAATGAAACAGATAAAAAATAACAAAATGAAAACATATAGTGAAATAGCGGGAGTATATCTTTAAAATATGTTTTTAAGTTATACTCTGAAGTAGCGTTATTCTAAATCATAAATACAATAAATTTTTTTATCTACGTAGCATATCTGACGATCATGATATTTAATCATTGAAAAAAATTATTAGATATTTTAAATTGTAAAAAAAAAGTCTATTTTACAATTAATAAAAAAATTATAAAAATCGTGACACACACACACACACACACACACATATATATATATATATATATATATATATATATATATATATATTGCAATTAACCCTTTTTTATAAAGAAAATTATGATTATGATGAAACGTATCAGCACATGCGTTGAACAATATTACTTCACCTATTGTAATGTGACATGAATGTAGAAAAATTTGATTTAAAAAAAAAAAAAAAAAAACAAAAAATAGGAATTGAACACCTTGAGACTACTACTTGCCTGAACCGTCAAACACGCATATTCATCAGCTGCATTAATTTCACATTCGGTGTATATATCATGAAAGTGTGTCCGATTCATTCAGAATTTTGCTCTATTTTAAAATGGATCATTTCATTAGTAAGATGGGTTATGGATTCTCCATATTAGTTGATCCTTAAATTGAATGTTTAGTATAAAAAATAAAAATTGAATCCTCTGTTGGGCAATGAAATCAGTGCTGGGTACTGAAACGGTGACGTATGGTTAAACTATTTCCTCCTTTTTAGCTCATTAACACGGTAACAAAACTTCCACACATCAATTTTATAAATTAGTAACGTTGTGTTTTAGACCAAAACTTCCACACATCAATTTTCATATTAGGAGTGATATTAACCAGTGGAGCTAGCTCACCTGGCCACCAGGCTCCTCACTTGAGTGAGTGACCTGAGTTCGATTCCCTTTGGAAACGAATTAGGAGGGAGATATAAGGGTGGATTTGGAGGACTTGGAGATATTCTTGGGGTGTAAAGAGACTTGGTGAACTAACTACTAACATCTAACATTGTCAAGGTAGACCAATATTCGTGGACGGAGGGACTAGAGAGTATATGCTTATTAAAAATGAAATGATATTCCTTCCGTCTCACTATATGTTCATTTGATTTTTTATTTTTTTGGAAACTACTATTCACTTCTTTATTATTATTTTTTACACTATTTCCTTTACTTTTTCACTTTTTTTCATCACATCACTTGTATCTGTTCACTTTTTTAATCACATTGATTATTTATATTTTTTTACTTTTATCTTAATCTGTATGCCCAAACGTAATGAGCAATTTATAGAGGAATTGAGGGAGTATTATTTATTATGTCTTGACTTGTGACAGATTGTGGTGGGATTCATTAGGCTTCTATCAAAAGTCCTTTTTTTTTTGTTTTCCCAAATATTATCAAAAATCCAAATTAGTCACACATATACCAAGTGGATTTCAATCATGTGGATGGCCGACCTTAAGAGTGTCGTCATCTGCTCATTGTACAACAATATTAATAATGAAAGACAAGTACTATTTAAAATATTTATATAAATATACTTTCATCAATATTATATATATATATATATATATATATATATATTTACAATGAACCCGGAAGAATCTAGTCATTGCTCGTTAGTTATAACATAGACATTGCAATAAATAGAGCATATTTGTAACATATTTCACATTCTTTTCTTTTTTTTTAAAATTTTTTTATGGGAATGAAATATCATATCAATCATTTTGTTTTAATTAATTACATTAATATATTGGCATGATTTAATGCGGCAGATTACGTAAAAAATAAGGTGCGTGCATGCATGGCCACATGTCTCGAGTATGGATCAACCAATGATATGTGTCCAAATCATGCATGCCTTAAAACAAAATTAATTAAACGAAAATCAAATCTCCATAGTTGCAGAGCAGAGCTTGTGGAAGTAGTAGTTTCCCTGCAAACGAAGCAAACTAGTTTATCACCGCAAGCGTCTGATTAAAATCTCGACCGTTCGATTTCGAGGGAGTTGGTTGAGCCCATTTAATTTAGACAAACTAATTCTCTTATGTCATGCTACTTAAATTTAATGTATAAATTATATATATATATATATATATTTTTTTTTTTTTTGCATAAGTATTACTTCCTCCATCCCAAAAGTGTTTTCACCTTTGGGATGACACAACTTTTAAGAAAAGTAGAGTATTGTGTAAAATTATATTATTAACATAATGAGATTAGTTGGATTGTGAGGATAAAGTTAAAGTAATAGTTCCATTTATAGGGTGTGAAAACAATTGTGGGACGGACGAAAAAGGAAAGTGTGAAAACAATTATAGGACGGAGGGAGTACATTTTTTAAGCGTCTCGCAAGTGGGTATATATTTAATTTGGTGCACGGGACGTTAATATTTTTTAATTAAAAACTAGTAACTAATATATTTCGTTGAAATACTTAATATTAATTCCTATCTTTTTTTTTTGGTAAGAAATTTTTTTTAATTACTAGGGCATAAGGAATACCCAAAACTTCCCAGCTTACAAGATTACATTAACATAAAAGTTCACCATTTAGCTAAGCACCAGTAGCTTCCAAATTCCTCATCTCCAAGCTAATTATTTTTCAATATCCTAAGACACATCTTGGATTCTTACTCCAAATCTCAAATGAAAATTGACTCAATCTTACCTCCTTTGCCTTGAACCAATCCATAGTCTCGCCTTCAATTCGCCCATGACTTTATCCACAGTTGGGTTTTCATTTTCGAATCTTTTCATTTTTCGTTTTCCATAAGAGCCAAATCACATATTCCCATAAGCCAACGGCGAACTTTCCCCCGTCTTTTCCACTCATTATCTTGCTAAAAGATAGCAAACTTAATGCGGGAGAAGATGGAAGAGTCGTAGTCACTCCCAACCAATTCATGCATTTCATCCACACATGGTAAGAAAAAATACACTCAAACATGATGTGGCGAACAGATTCTATTTGTTCGTTGCACAGAACACATTGGGTACTTGTATCTTGTTCTAATAACCCCCTCCTGTAAAGTTGTGACAGCGTCGATATTCTCTCCCAAAGTACCCTCCAAGCATGCACCTTGACCTTGAGAGGGGGAAAAATGTTTTTTTAGGACACTAACTATAGGGTAGTTGGAATTTAAGGACAATATGTTTTCGGGCTTGGAAAAGTAGGACAATAATTTTAAAAAGTTGTAAATGTAGGACAATTGAGCCCGAATTAGGTATGATTGGGCTTAATTAACACGTGTAGGCCCGATTACAGTCCCGTCAGCGCCACGTATTAAAAATTTGCCACATCATTTTCCACATCACTTTTTTTTTTATTTAAAAAATATCAAAATTAAATTCATTTTATTAGTATAGCCACATCATTATTTTAGATCTTTTAAGTTTAAAAAAATTCAAAAGCCTTTTCAGATCCACAAAAATAGCAAACATTATTTCTAAACAAGTAGAACAAAAACCCTAATTCATAGTTTACGTTTGTTCTAAATTCATTTCTCTTTTTTCACGAAGAATACAACCTGCGTTTGCCCTAATTCCCCAAAATTGGAAGTGTCGCTGGACAAATCCAGCAGTCACGGTCGCTGGAGCCACAACCGTACGGGAGCCACGTTCTAGTTTCAGAATTATAAGGCAAGAGAACACCGAATTGAAGAAGCATAAGTATGTTTTCTACCGGCTTTCTACGTGTAGGAGGTCGAGCATCATTCCCGGCTTGCTACGGAGGATGAATGCAAAAGAGACTGAAATTGAGAAGCTCAAAGCTAGTCAAAAAACTCTACTGAGACTCGTTGCATTTCTTTCAATCTTGTTGATGTTCTTGTGTGTGAAGGCATTTCTCAGCACTTATGAATGAAGAATAGATTGAGATGTTCTTGTGTGTAATGTTAGGAAATTGAGATGTATTTTTATTTAGTTCCTATAGTTTCCAATATTTGTATTTAAATTGGGATTATGTTAGCAAATGAATTTTTAGTTATGAGTTAAATGTTACTGCGCAGGAAGTTTTCTTTTCTTTTGACTCTCTGTTTTTAATTAATGTAATTTTTAAGTATCTGTTTTCTTTTGGGTTCATGTTCTTTTTTCTTTGTGTAGGAAGTTTCTTGGATTAAGTTTGTATTTTTAAAAGCAGGTTGTAGGCCTAACAAGAAAACATAAAATTACATCCCCTGTTTTTTTTAAAAGCAGGTTGTATGGAGCACAAACCCCTGTTTGTAAGCAAAATGACACAAAATGAGGGTGCACATTCCTTAATATATGTCACAAAATGAGGATTCACAGCCCCTTTTGTAAGTAAAATGACAAAAGACATGTTTCAAATATCCATACTTCAACCATAAATGTATTCACATTCCCTAATATTTCACAAAATGAGAGTCACATCTCTTGAGTCACTTCCCTTAAACACGGGTCACAGCCCTTACAATTCCACAAAAACAAACAAAAATACTAGATGGTTCACTTCTTGAACCTCGCATGCTTATGCAAACTGGATAAATTAATGAATTTCTTTCCACTTGAAGATGAAGGTCCTCCAATTTGTACTCTTGATTTCTTAGTCTGCTTCAACTGCTCCCACGGGCTAGGTCCAGGCACTTTGGTTGAGTTTGTTACTTGCTCCACTTGTGACTGTTGGGTTGGAAATTCCAATGGTTCACAAACTTCAGTGATGGTTTCTTGTGTAAGTTGCATTGGCGGCAATAATATTTCACTTCTTTGATTATTAGTTATCCCTGATGGGATCACAGCCTGTTTAATACAAATAGCTTTATATCATGAAATGAAAAAAAAAATTACCTAATAAATATATTTAATGTTAGTAAAAGCCTAATACCTCTACATAAATAGGACAATCATAAATAAAATGAATACCTGTGATATTCCTTTACATGTTTCAATGTTCGGATCATCACGTCCACATGATACACTATTGTGGCCCCAAATGCCACAACTAGTACATGTCACAGTGACTTGTCTTCTCTTCAATTTGGTTGGCTTTCTTCCCCTTCCACTCTTTTTAGTCTTTACGCTCGGTTCATCAGGCTCATTTCTCCTAGCACGTGCAGGCCTCCCTTTCCCTCTTCCCATGGTTGGAGGTAGAGGTGGGATATACAATGTCTCACTCCATAAAGCTGGACCATTTATACCTTTGATTGTGGGTGCATAACTCTTTATGTAAGTGTCCACTGTGTACCACTCACTTACATATTCCTCTCTATCTCCTCTTTGATGGTTGATTGCAGAAATGGCATGCCTACAAGGAATGCCACTTAATTCCCATAATCTGCAGCTACAAGTGTGTTCATCAAGGTTGACACAATATTGTGTACTATCGGGACATCTTATTTGATAGTGGATGTTGTCTCCCTTGATGGCTCTGCATTTGACTGTTGTCTCAGCATTTTTTTCTAGAATCTTTTTTATCTTAGGACATATCCTCCCCTTCCATCTTCTTGAGGCCACATCTCTGTTATGTTGAAATCTAACCATCAACCATTCCCTTATCCATTCAAGCATGGTTATGATGGGCATCTCTCTTGCATCTAGGATACTGGAGTTAAAGGACTCGCATAAGTTATTTAGAAGAATGTCACATTTAGGGTGCTCACAAAAATGTGACTTGCTCCATTGGTCAGCTGGTTTTTCATCTAACCACTTCCAGGCCAGCTCATTAAACTCCTTCAATTTCAGCATCCTCTCTTTCCAATCTGCAATCGTACTTGCATTTGCCGCTTTCCATAGTGCCTGCTTATATGCAAGTCCTTTGAAACCTACATTTATTCATAGAATACATAAGTACAAGAATTAGACAAGCACAAGAATTGCAAAAAAAAAAAAGTAAATCATACCTGCTGATTTGAAGTTGCCATGCAAGTGTCTAACACAAAATCTGTGTGGTGAATCAGGGAAAACCACAGTGAAGGCCTGAATAAGTCCTTTCTGCTTGTCAGACATGAAGGTATATTCATACCCATTGTGGAGCTCCAAGTCATGCTTCAAGCATATAAGGAACCTTTCCCATGTTTCGCTTGACTCAGTAGTCACTACAGCCCAAGCAATAGGGTATAAACTGTTATTGGCATCAATACTTACAGCTGTCAATAGTATACCTTTGTGTGGACCTTTTAAATGACATCCATCTACACCAATGATGGGCCTACAACCAGCTTTAAAACCCATTTTCACAGCATCGAGGCATACATAAAATTCTGAGAACCTTCTATCTCCATTTTCATCTTTTTCACTGCCCACAATTATGCGTACCCTTTGACAAAACCGAGTGAAAAATATCTTTTAATTCGAAAAACTTACTGTATATGGGTGGTGGAGAGTTTAGGCAATTCTTGTCACGAATTTGAACCATTCTCAACGACTATTGCAAATCTTTTCAACGGAAAGCTGCTGGCGACGCCATTCTTGGAGTTCTCTTGCGATTTTGGAACGAATAAAAGACGTAGCCCTCGATCTTCCCTTACCGCCGCAACTCCGCCGTACGGCTGTGGCTCCAGCGACCGTGAATGCTGGATATGTCCAGCAACACTTTCAATTTTGGGGAATTAGAAACGCAGGTTGTATTCGTGAAAAAAATAGAAAATGAATTTAGGGCAGATGCAAACTATGAATTATGGATTTTGTTCTACTTGTTTAGAAATGATGTTGTTTGCTGTTTTTTTTTTTATCTGAAAAGGTTTTTGAATTTTTTTAAATTTAAAAGATCTAAAATAATGATGTGGCTATACTAATAAAATGAATTTAATTTTGATATTTTTTACATTAAAAAAAAAGTGACAAGGAAAATGATGTGGCAAATTTTTAATATGTGGCGCTGACGGGGACTGTAATCGGGCCTACACGTGTCAATTAAGCCCAATCATACCTAATTCGGGCTCAATTGTCCTACATTTACAACTTTTTAAAATTATTGTCCTACTTTTCCAAGCCCGAAAACATAGTGTCCTTAAATTCCAACTACCCTATAATTAGTGTCCTAAAAAAACATTTTTCCCCCTTGAGAGGCATAAAATTGTTCCATACTAATTTAAACTCTTTTCTTTCAACCCCGTGTCTTCGAGCTTTGTCTTTAACAACTAATTGTATGCTCCTTTTGAAGTGTATCTCCCCTGCTTCTCGAATTTCCACTTCCATGAATCCTCTGTATTCTGTCTCGGATGATTCATGTCAATCAAAGAGATTAATTCATGTCAATCAAGCATAGAGATTTCATGATCAAAGAGATTACGCCTCCACCTCCATTTCCACACCCACACCCCTTCCCTCCATTCCCCCATTTCTTTAACCGAGCAATTTTTTTGAAGGCTTAAATTGTACAACCTATTAAACCTGACCTTCAATTTATCCCCTACCTTTTAAAAAAATATGTTGATTCTCTGCTTGTTTTAAATTCTTGAACTTATAAAATGAGAATAAAAATATATTTTCTCAATTTGCTCTTACATATGTTTTATGAATATTTATCTTAACACACACACATATATATATATATAAATGTAGTTAGTGTTGCACTCTAATTTTTTAAAATTATATTAATAAAAAAGGAGATGGTTGTGTGGTGAATGATTCATTGAGGAGTATGATATTATAAAAAAATGAGAGTAATCAAATAAAGTAAATAATTGATTTTATTTAGGAGAAAATTAAAATATAGCGCGACTTGAATATCATTTTATTTTAAGTGTTACCCATTGGATGAGACATTTCCTATATTGTAATTTTTTTAGCCTATGATTACTTACACATTTGTTTTATTGGAATGTCTCAATATAATTTGTACACTCTAATATATTGATTTTTGTGCAAATTAAAAGAAATATACAAATATTTACACATATGTTATTATTTTACTCAAAAAAATAAATTTTTCTTAATTTGTGTTCATAATTAAGTGTGCAAGTAATTCTTATTAGGCGTACTATTGTACATATGTATTATTCCTTTTGAATGTACGTATTCTTTCTGCCCAAACCTAGTGTCTGCAAGACAAAAAAAATAATATTTTAATTTTACAAACGCCAATAAAATTATATTTAAAAATTAATTTCTTAATAGACTAATAACTACTACCTCCGTCCCACAAAAGTTTGCATACTTTCCTTTTTAGTTTGTCCCACAAAAGTTTGCATAATCCCAAAATAAAAATATTTCTTTAAATCTCCACATTTAAAATCTTTAACTCACAATCTCCATCTTTAAAATTTTTAACTCACAATCTCCACCACACACATTTTACTCATTAAATTTTTCTTTAAAAGTCGTGCCCTAAAGTATTGCAAAACTTTTTGGCACGGAGGTAATATAAAAGATGTGAAGTTTCGGAGATGATGGAAATACTTTATCCAAAAAATATAAATAATTGGTTCATCCGAAGCATTAAATTCTTGATTATATAAAAATATGAATAAAATATAAGACTTCCATCACTAAAAAAAAAAAAAAAAAGTTAGGTTATATTAAAATAGTGTGACAATTCTCCAAATAAATATCCCCTCACTCTCTCGATCATCGCAATCATTTTTATCAACCTTTTCCAAATCCTTTCCCAAAAACTTTTTCACTCTCACTTAATTCCATCATCTCAAAATTCTTCCAACAAACATTTTCCAAAATGTCCACTAGCACGGTGGCGGAGCGCGCCCGGATCGAGTGGTCCATGCGGCTGACCTCCGCCGCGCGCGGCGCCCTCGCCTGCACCGTGGTGGGCGGCGCCACCCTCTACGGCCCCAAATTTCTGGCGCACCACATTAAATTCTCGGCCTTTTCGTATTTCACGACGGTGCTCATAGTCTCCGGCGCTCGGACGGTCGGCGACACGCTGAGGGGTTGTTGGCACGCGCTTTGCGCCACCGCGATGGTGGTGCCGCTCGCCATGCTGTGGCGGTGGATGATTGGCCCGACGGATGAGCTGCCGCCCGGCATGGCGGCGGCTGGTGTGGCGGCGGCGGGATTTCTGGTGGCGCTGCCGAAGTTTACTCATTTGACGGCGAAGAAGATGGCTTTTGGGCAGATTATAATTGTGTGTACGGTCGTTGTGGGGCCCAGTGATAGGTTCATGCAGCCTTTGTATATTGCTGCCTCCACTGCTTTGGGAGCTTTGGCATCGGTTTTGGCTTTTGTGGTTCCCTACCCTGCCCTAGCTACTTACAAGGTATTCCCTCCCGACTTACTCCGTCTGTTTTCTTATAAGTTGTTCATAATTTTTGGGCATTGATACTAAGAAGGATATAAAAATATTGAAATAAAATTACATGTAAAGTGATGAAAAAAAGTGAAAAAGTAATGGAAATAGTGTAAAAAATATTGAAAATAATTTAAAAAATGAACAGTAATTTCCTAAAAAGATAAAAATAACAAATAATTAAGCAACATATAGAGGGACGGACGAAAATGACAAAATGAGCAACTTATAGTGACACAGAAGGAGTATGTTTTTTGTTATTTTTTAGTAAGCAGATTAAGGTAAGAGCAAAAAAGTATAAGCAATGCGATAAAAATATTGAAAATAGTGTAAAAGATAATGAAATAATAACAAAAATGTGATCGTAGTCTCCGAAAAAAAAAAAGAAAAATGAATAATGGAACAAAAGAAAATGATAAAATAAAAATATATAGTGGGATGGAGACGAAATCATATTTCATATTGTGTTTTATTATATGTGAATGATTTTTAATATATATATATATATATATATATATATGTATATAAAAGACAGTTTTGCATGAATTTCAATGCATTGAATTAACTTTATCATTTTATTTGGATACATGATAAATGGAGCCTAGATATTCTATCTCATTGTGATTCTCATCTCATGTTCTTTTGATGAATTACATGCTCTTTGACGTTTGAAATTTGTATCTCATGTTAAAAATAACCTTTTGTGTGATTATATGTTAAATACACGTATTTAAAGGAAAAACCTTGCAAAAGTATTAATTATTTTATTAAAAAATAATAATATAATTATATTTATTTACATATTTGTGTTTGATAAATATATTAAGAGAAATTGATTTATTAACCTTTTTAATCAATCAATAAGAGTTGTTATACTTTTAATTAGTGTATAATTAAAGTGGTTATAATATTAATATTATATTGAGGTTTATATTTTTTTTTAAAGGGTGTGAAGATAAAGTTGGGACGGAATAAAATAAAAAGTATGAAGATAGTTGATTTTCTCTCATTTGACATTTCCACATTTTTAAAATAATACTTCCTCCCTCCGTTATATTTTTATTTAATTTTAAATAGTATAAAAATAGTTGATTTTCTCAATACGAAGAAAGTTGGAACGTAGAAAATATTAATATTTAAATAGTATTTCATCCGTCTTATTTTTATTTTTTCATTTGACTTTTCAATATTTTTCTAATGAAGTTGATTTCTAATATTAAATTGGATAAAATATTTTTTTATGAAAGAGTATTAATTTAAATGAATAAAACTATATGAATATATTTTTGCGTGTATTTATTAATGGAATAAGGTGTGATTTAGTGATATATATATATATAGTGGAATAGAAATTATTTAAAAAAATATGTAAAATATAAGTGAATTTAAGATTTTGGGCGAATACAGACTCTGATGTTATGAAAATTCATTTTATCTAAAATTTCGAACTACAAAAAATATAAAAATAATTCATTTATTTAATTTTTCCAACCATTACCTAATATTTTCCAACACCTTTGTTTTCAAAAAATAGATTACAACTCAATAAAAAAAAAGCATGTAAAATAGTTGAATGAGAGATCATCAAATCAAATCCTCTAACCAGGTTTCTATTAACAAATTAACGCAGACAAAATATCATGATACAAACATTAGATGCAATTTTGATAGAAAAAGAGTTCTTTACGTCTCAAAATCTCGGTAGGATGCTCTAGAATCCCTTCGAATGCTTGTTCGAAAACTACGATCTTTAGCTCTATAATTGAATCATTTCCTTGAAAACAGATCGATATGAGATTTTTTCACAAAAATATCAGCAAAACATCGAGTAAAAAACTACTCCTATACGATTAAATAATTTCTTTCCGATTAATTGATAAATTTTGATCCGTCTCACATTCTCGTCTCATGATCAGGTACGCGAACTGTGTCGTGTATACGCTGAAAACGCGTCTCAGAGGGTGGACATTTACCTGAGAGCTCTCATTGCAGCCGATGAATTTACCAAGATGGAGCTTATTTCACAAGCTAAGCCCTTGTCTGAAACGGGATCCAAGCTCTTGCAAAGTATCACAAACTTACAGGTAAAATATTAGTCGTATTTACATAATGTAATAGAGCTCTTCACGAAAGAATACTCGCAATCCATTAGTTCAACATCACTTTCCAACAAGGGGGCAAATGGCGCTTGGCGGTCGTCGGGCGGTCGAGTGCCGCCAAGCGCCTAAAATGCCTAGGCAGGGCCAAGGTTATATTTTTTATTTTTTTAATAATATTAATTTTTTTCTAAACATATATTAATAAAAATATGCATTATACAATAAATTATAAATTTAAAGCCTACTTAATAACCAAATATATTTTTCACAAAATGTAAAAAGTCAACAAAACATTAAAAACTATGATAATACGATATTGTCCAACTTTTAAATAAAGTACAAAAATAACAAAATACATAGTACGAATAAATTATGAAATATTCCAATTAACTTTTTATTTTTTTAAGTAATTTAGTAGTTTAGTTTCCCTATTTTAACTTTTAGGAATTTTAAAAAAAAATAGTAATGGCTTTTTAGGCAGTACTAAGGCGGTCTCGGCAGTACTTAATATATTGGCAGATCTTTTTTGGCAATTTGGTCTAGGCGTCGGCGGCCGAGTGCCGTCAAGCGCCTGGGCGATCTTGGCGGGGGCCATTTGTATATATGCTTTCCAATGAAGTTGAGTAATATTATAACCTTCGGGTGCAATTCTTGAGTATCTGACTATAAACTTAGGAGCGACAGACGAGTCTTCCAATTTTTCAGGCTTTATTAAACCACTCGCGATTTTTGCTTCTGAAATTCGTATTATTAACGACTCAAAATTGATTTCAGGAAGGGATGAAGTGGGAGACACCATGGAGACGAGTCAACTCAGTGCATAGATTAGAAAGAATTGAACTACAAATGAGAGGAATAGAGTATTCCCTCCTTTATTCCCCTGCATTTCCTACACAAACATCTCAACAAAACCAAATCTCCCATTTGTTAGAAACCACATCTGCTAAACTCAAAGAGAAAATACAGCAAGTGAGCTGTTTTTCACCTTCCAACTCAGTGAGTCAATCAGAATCCATGCAAAATCCATCACTACCACTAGACTCCACTTTGCCAATAACCAGAAAAGGATGCATCCTAAACTACTTCTCATGCATAGACATGATCCTTAACGACACTTCCACAGCCCCAAACGAGCTACAACCCGACCCGAAAACAACGATGATCCACGAAAGGCTCGAATTCTCCATCAAATGCTCACTCTCCCTTGGCCTAGCAGTGCTCCTCGGCCAACTATTCGACCCGGACCACGGGTGCTACGCGGGGCTAGCTGTGGCCATCAGCTTCGTCAACGGAAGGCAAGCGATCTTCACAATGGCGAATGCGCGCGCACAAGGCACTTCGATAGGGTCAGTATACGGCGCAATGTGCTGCTTTCTCCTCCGCCACGAGATGGCAAGACTAGCAGCCATCCTCCCATGGATAGCCATCACCAGCCTCATAAGGCACAGCAAAATGTATGGCCAAACAGGGGAAATCTCAGCAGCCGTGGGAGCTCTGCTCATACTAGGCAGGAAGAACTACGGCGCGCCACAGGAGTTCGCCATGGCTCGACTCATGGAGGTCTTCATAGGCCTGTCGGCCCTCATCTTCGTCGAACTGCTTCTCCAGCCCTTCAGGGCGGCCACATTGGCCAAGAATCATCTGTGCATGACCTTAAATGCCCTACGAAATTGCACACAGAGCATCGAAACAATGAGGAATAAGCACACGCACCTCAGCTCCCTCGTCTCTAAGCTCAGAGATTTTGTGGGAGATGCAGAGCTGGAGCCCGATTTCTGGTTTTCGCCCTTTCGAACTTCTTGCTATCGAAGCATGCTTAAATCTTTATCCAAAGTAAGTGATTTGCTGCATTTCATCACACACAGCTTTGAAGTCATCTCAGAGCTATCAGAGAGTGTGGTTTTAAGTGAGGGATTCAAGGAGAGGATGAACAGCGAGCTGGGGATGATCCAGGAGACGTTAAAGCAGGCCGTTTCGACTGAGACGAAAGAAGTTGCTCGACAACAAGTTGATCTCGAAGCGGGGGCGTTGCGAGATAAGGAAACTCCTGTCATGGAACAGAGGGAGGCAGAGTGGATGAGTGAGGATGCAGGGGAGAATAAAGTGAGAGAGATGATCATGCGACAAATGTTTGCGATAGGGTTTTGCGTCAGTTCACTATTGAAGGAACTGAAGGACATTCAGATTTGTCTAAGAGAAATAAATCAATGGGAGAATCAAAAGAGTCTGTAGAAGATTCAAAAGTTTTTGTTTTCCCTTTTTTATTAAGGCTTGAAGGGTGTTGTACATTATTTTGTAGCTGATATGATTTATAAACAAGGGTTTACTAAAAAATTATTAATGAAAATTTAATCCTATTGCAATTAAAAATTGGTTGACTTACATATTGAATAAAAAAAAATCACTATATTTACAAATTGGTTCAAAAATTTGCACGATAATATATATATATATATATATATATTTTTTCACTGAAGTTTTTTTTTTTTCCACGGGATCAATATGTAACTTTTGTCAATTTATTGAACCATATTGTACTTTTCTCTTAAAATTTTTGAAACAAGTCATTTGCAAGCCAGCAAAAATCATAATTCCAAATGGACAATGGAAATCCCTATAATAGCTAATCACCACAACACCTTAATTATCGAATTTGTAGGCGAAAAGTACAATATGGTTCAATAAATTGACAAAAATACATATTGATCTCATGCAAAAAAAAA